>JAQIXJ010004189.1:0-11247 GCA_034700185.1 Phthiracarus laevigatus | reverse complement strand
TATCGGCACACGTGGCTATAGGGCTCCCGAAGTAGAAATTAGTGGTGTGTATAATACAAAAGCGGATGTTTTTAGTTTGGGTAAAATTATGGAAGAATTGTTTAATATTGATCATAACAGGTATGCATCAGTCAATCGATAAGATTTAAACTTATTACTGATTATTATTTAATTAAAAATTTTAAGAAAATTGAAATCTGATGGCACACCGACTAAATATAAAATTATTAAAGAAATAAACTTAAAGTGTTTCAATGCCATCGCAGATAAGAGACCGAGTTGTATGGAATTAATTAAAAAATCAAATTCGTTGTCTGTTAACATGAATAGTAGTGAAAGCATATACTAGATTATTATGGAATCGGTTATTAATTCAAAATTTAATTATGAAAAGTGGCCACAACTTAGAAGTTTGGATTTTAAATTCATAAAAAATCTTTCTTACGCTTCAATAATTCAAGAAATCGAAGAGCACGTGATATTTGTTACGAACACTCAGCAAACATATGCACTACAAATCAGTGAACATATCAACACTTCACAATATACCCCTCATTTTTTACCACAAATTATCCGATATTGGTTTAGTGAAAGTTGTTTGCGGTGAAAATCATGTGTTATGTCTTACTGAGGATAAACGGGTTTATTCGTTCGGTAATAATGATTGTGGACAATTGGGCAACGATTCATATGTTAAAAATAACACACCTAAGTGTATGAGTAAACTAAATGATGAAAATATAATCGATATTGATTGTGGTCAAAGTCACTCGATTGCTCTAAATGAATGCGGATGTGTATTCACATGGGGTTTTGGGGGTTTCGGCCAAATTGGAAACCGTTGTAACAAGAATTGCCCGATTCCAACGAAATTGGATTCGTTTAATCAAGAAAAAGTTATTTCAATTTCGTGCGGTGCGTATCACTGTTTAGCCATAACCGAAAGCAAAAAGCTTTACGGATGGGGTGGTAACACATTCGGTCAATTGGGCTCTGGAAATAATGATAATCATTTCGAACCATTACTGATTAGTTTAGAGGTTAACAGTAATACTCAGATAAATAAGATTAGTTGCGGCCGTCATCACAGTTTAGTTTTAACATGCGATAACGAAGTATTTAGTTTTGGTTACAACGGTTTCGGTCAGCTTGGAATTGGAAATGAGATCAATCAGAATAGACCAACAAAAATAAAAACATCAATTAAATTCGTTAATATTATGTCCGCTTTCAATGACGATATGTCTGTTGGTTTAGATGTTCATAATACGTATTATGTTTGGGGCAATTCAAGACAAAAAGATTTTAATTATCCCAATAAAACGAAATATAACTCATTTAACGAAGCATTTAATAACGAATCAAATCATAATAAGTTAATCGAAACAAACTTCAGTAAAACATCAAATTATGAAATCGACAAATTTCTAACACAATTCAATGCATTCAAATACGTTCACAAACATTTATTAGTGAACATTTCTAGTTTAAGCGTTATCAGAATAAGTGCGTTGAAGGCTATTTTTGTAACAAAGGATGATATGGTTTACGCAACAGATATGAATTCCGATTCCGTAAAACAAATGAATATCGTTTCGGAGTTATCATCCAAGGGCATCACAAATATATTGTGTTCAGATAATAACGTAATTTGTTTGAATGGACGTAAAGAAGTACTATCGTTCGGTGTAAACGAATTCGGACAGTTAGGCAATGGAACGCGTATTAATAATTATATTCCATCCGTTATACAATCATTAATTGGTAAAAACATCATTGATATCAGTTGTGGTACAATGCATTGTTTAGCGTTAACAGATTCCGGTGACATATATTCATGGGGAGGTGGATTTTATGGTCAACAGGGTTGTGATTTCGACCAACTGTCACCAACTAAATTGGAAGCAATTAATTTTAATAATATTACATCGATATGTTGCGGTGCAGCACATTCGATGGCATTATCAAAAAATGGTAACCTATACAGTTGGGGATGGAATATATTTGGTCAGTTAGGTATCGGAAATAATATAAATCAAAACAAACCAATTGTTGTATCATTTGATGATAATATTGTAATTAAAAAGATAAGTTGTGGATTTTGGCATAGTTTAGTGTTAACAAATGATGGCGTTATTTATTCGTGTGGTCGAAACAATTGCGGACAGTTAGGCATCGGTAATCAAATCGATCAAAACAAAATGGTTAAAATTAAAACAAAAGTGAAATTTTTGGATATTTGCACAATATTTTGCGATAATATTAGCGCTGGTTTATCACATTCATCTAAATATTACGTTTGGGGTAACTGTGATAATGGCGTGATTACTAGTCCAAAACTGACGACAATAAAATCATTCGATCAATTAATATCGAAATATTCTACATTAAAGTTTAATGCAAAACAAATCACATTTTCCAACACTAAAATCAATTTAATTAATGAAAACCTAAAGCAGTCTTAGAGATTAAAGTATTTAAATGAACGAACTAATTATAAATAAATTAAACAAATCGATTATATGCTTTATCTTCAGCTCGTTTTATTTAAGCAATGTTTGAATTTTTGTTAAATGAAGTTAAATTGTAGTGATCGACATCGACATTAGTTCTAAACCAGTTTATTGCATTAAGGGGAGGGACTATGTTTACTGCCTTAACTTCCCGAGACTTAACCAATGCAATATCTTTGGCAGAACAGGTTCCATATGCAACATTGTTAAGATCATAATTTCTGATAATTCGAAAGCTTTCAAGTATTGCCATAAATAATTTGCAAATACAGTTACAAATTTTAATTTTGATATAATAAAAATTTAGTTATATTTAAAATTATTTGATAACGAAAACAGAATTTTTATTTTATTTAAATAATACTAAATAATGTTTTAGTAATTTTAGGCTCCTATAATTGAGAATATACTTTTTTACTTGAAAACAATGATTTATTATTATATTGGTATTTTTAGAATTTTTCATTATTTTTACTAACATTTTTTCATTGTAGAAATATTTAAACCATTTTATGCTATTATACATAAAAAAGTATGTTTTATAAGTTATCATCAAAGTAGAGAACTGAGTTCACAATGAAAGTACATTTTTCTGAGTCAGAAATTAAGACATTATTTTATGTCTGAAAGAAACGTATATAAAACGTAATCTTTCAACAAAGGTCATTTCTACCACAGAAGAGGCTTACTTGGAGGAAGGGCCATGGCGTTCAGTTCCTAGTGAATGTGCAATGTTCTAACCGGTTAGGTTTTACTAAATTTAATGTCTTTAGCTTAGATTTTACCTCGCTATCACTGAACGAACGTTCCGTTTACCACAGTTGAGACTTGGAAGAAGAGGTGTGGCGATTCGATCCTATTGAATGTGCAATGTTCTATCCGGTTAAGTTCTACACATTAGTATGTCTTAAACATAAATTTGATAATTGATTTTAACTATATATGTCAAAAATAATGTATCAAAGTGAGCGCATTACTAATGTTCATTTTTGTTTCTATTTATATAATATAATTAGAACTAAAAGTAAGTAAAATTCACGCTACAAGCGCAATACAAACGAGTTTCAAATGATCGTAAATGTGATATTCATAGCGACTTTCCAGTCATGTATTTCTACAATAGACGTGAAAAATTTTCATCTAGCTATTCGAACGAAACTTGTATTGCTATTTCGGCTATGAAATTTTTGTTATAAATTTAGTGATAATATAGCTATCGACGAAATATTACGTGAAATTAATTTTATGCCTAATTAACTGAACAATTAAAGTATTTTCTGTTTTAAGTTTGAAACTTTATTTGATTGATCTTAATAAGCTAAATAGAAACAGATCGGGTTCTTAAAACTTTATTAAGAGCATATATAAATTAGTAATGGCTATCAAACATTAACGTTAACCATTTGATTTAACAAGTTTTTGTACAAATAGGTAACAATTTTAAAGCTATATTACCAAATTTGTTATTAGTAATTAGAATATCATATTAAATCTAAAGTTTACTAGAATCATAAAATTCGACGATATTTGAAAGCGTCGGTACTTATACTTAATGGGAACAACATTTAATAAAATAATCACTATTACCACGTCGTTTTACACCATGAATTATTTAAAATCATAAGAATTCTATATTTTATGTACATTTTTATGTACTTAAGCAAAATTCAAATGTAAATTGCTTTAAAACTTTATTATGAATTTTTAAAAATATATCATATTTACTAAACTGACTAAAACATTTTGTTATATGAATTTCTAATACATTCGAGCAGAGTATGTGTCCGGGATTTCTTTGGTATTTATACATTTGAAATTCATATAACACAAACACTTTTACTAAAAAAGATTTTTGAATAATATCAATTTTTAGCAAAATATATAATAATTTACCTACTCGTTAAAAAAATTTTTTAGTTTCGTGAATTTCCAACATTTGAAAACAGGATAAAAATATGTCATCTTTAAACCATTTTGTTAAGGCCTAAGTTCATCTTAATTAAAACAATAATTGAAGATTTTTAAACAATTATATGTCTCCGTTTTTGTATCTAATTATTATACTAACCAAATTATTGAAAAAAATTTTCATGTATCTGTAGAAGCAATGTCTTATTTTTAATCTTTAAGCTCACATATTGTCAATGTGTATGTGAATTATTGCACTTGAGTTTTCAAACCATAAAATTTGATTCCAGTAATATAGATTGTAATAACCAATATTATAAAACATAAATTGGCAAAAAATTATAACTAAAATGAGAAAAATAATTGTGTCCTTAATTTTAACACAACTAGCATTTTTGTGCGATTTAAGCATTGGCCAAAATGGCAAAGAAATGCTTGATTACGCTATAAAACAATATTCACAATTAGTCAAAACGGTAACAGATGGTGTGGAATATCCCACATATGGCGACCCGCTGTCCGACACATGGGATTCCACAGAATTGCAGGACAAAGTCATTTTCGAGCAGAGTATGTATCCGGGAGTTCTTTGGTATTTATACCATTACACTGATAACCACGAATGGATGAGACACGCGGCAGACGCTACTAACGGCTTATATAGAGACAGATTCCTTAATACTAGTCACGATATTGGATTTATTTTTATTAACGCGTTCAACAATGGCTATATATTCACCCGAAACGACACGTACAGAAATGCAATCGCTGACGCAGCCGCGACATTAGCGTCCAGATTCAATCGTAAAATATTTTTGTGCCGTTAATTAGCAAGTAATTCATAACACGAGTTTTACATACTTTTTAGCTATTGTTGGCTGTACCAGATCGTGGGCGAGCTCAACACCGGACGAATTTATCGTAATCGCCGATAATATGATGAACTTAGAGTTATTGTTTAGGGGCTGGCAAATTACCGGAAATCAGAAATACTACGATATGGCTATTAGTCATACTAATCGAACCATTGCAGAACACATGAGGGATGATGGCAGTTGTTTTCAGGTGGTAGAGTTTAATTCCACTACAGGTGCTATTAATAAAAGTTTTCATAAATTTTGAAATAACTAGGTTTATTAAACTTATGAAAAGGTGAAGTGATTCGAAAGCGCACACAACAGGGTTGGGCTAATTGGTCCGCTTGGTCACGAGGACAGGCTTGGCTTCTCAATGGATTAACCACCACTTATAGGTAAATTAATTTAAAGTTCAAAATCGACCACTTGTTTCGATACCATTTAAGCACAAATTATTTTAAGTAAAACTTTAAATAACAATTAACTATTTTCGCAAAAGATATACGCGTATGGATTATATACTGGAAGCGGCGGAAAAAGTAGCGCATTATTACATCACTCACTTACCCGACGATCACGTTCCATACTTTGACTTCAACGTGGAAAACATTACACTCGAATATATACCAAAGGACACATCTTCGGCAGCGATAGCGTCCGCTGGTTTGCTTGAGTTGCATCAGCTCACCAATAAAACCGTGTACTGGGACACAGCTTCCAAAATAGTTAGTTCGCTATTTAAAAATTATCGCGCAAATAGTAAACCGGAGTATAAATTGCCGGCTCTTTTGATCAATGGTACGCATTGGTATAAGAATGGAAATTATGATAAAGCCATGTCTTTTGGCGATTACTATTTTACGAAAACTTTCCAATATTTTCTATAATTTTTAATTTGTTTTCGCGGAAAATATTTGACAATAAAATAATAGTTTTGATCTAAAATTAAATTTTTAATTTTTTCAATACATTTATTTTTTGAGTTGAAATAATTGCGATTTTTATCATACGTCAACATCACTTTGATTCCAATAAGTTTATAATAATACTTAGGTTGACACTTATGTAACAAACATTTTTAATAAATCACTATTCAAATGAGTTTTTCCTCCATAAAAAACAAGTTTGAAATTGTAAATGTGTTTTCGATGAACTTATTAATTAAATTATTAGAATGAAATGAAAATCTCAGTAAATATCATTTAAAAGAGATCATTATTATCATTAATTCTCGAGAATTACGAATCTCAACTGAATCTAAATACAGTATGAATGATGAGCCAAAATTATAAACTATTATTAATTTTACAGACTGATTGAAGTAAAATTTATGTGACACAAATGAGTTTGAACCCAACGAAACAAACATAGTTTCCAACACAATAAATATTAGAGTATCACTTCAACACCTCTAAAACAATGAACGTTATTTTGCACGTTGATTTTATTTTGAAAATTTACGCTCTTATTTTTAAAGTGTTAAATTAAATAAATATTTTTGGTAATTTAAATTTTCGAAAATCCAATTTGCTGGTTTAGACTACTTTAATTTTAACTCATTTTATAAGTTAGAACATAAATTTTTCCGTCATTGTAAAACATAGTGGCCCCACAGCCAAGTTGAGTAAATTAAAAAAGATTTTACTTAAAAAAATTTTGCCAACTATTTTAAAGGCAAAAAATTAAATAAATAATAATATAAAATTGAAATATGAGTATAAAATACGCAGATTTAATTAAACTTAATGAAGCACTCGTAGAATTGCCAATATAATAATGAGAATAATGATTAGATGGTTCCATAACAGGTATTACCACGGGTTTTCTGTAAGTCGGCACTTCTACCGGTTTCCGCGGGATGACTACCACTTTAGGCATTACAATTATTTTCGGCGCCACAGGGATCTTTGGCACTGAAATTCTTATTGCTGTATTAAACAATTGATTTTTTTCTTCGTTGTTAGACTGGAATCAAAGAATTATTAAAATTATTATTAATCAGAAGTTAATCACAAGTTTGTTTTTAATATATTGTTTCCAAAATGATAGACCAGATCTATGAGTATTACGTTAAAATGTCAAATATTAGGCATTATTTGTGAGATATAACCGAAAAACAAATTAAACTCTTTATGTAATAAACTCACCGAATTTTCTTTTAAACTGAATGCCAGAAAAACATTTATTGCAATCAGCATTAATGATATTAAACAATCCATAGTTTATGTCAATTTGTACAAAACCATACAAAATTTTAAAGTAGTTTAATATAAATGTTTCACAATAAATCACTGCTAAATGAATATTTAAACCATTTTTATTTGTTTCAAAATAGTTGATTACTATTTATTTTGGTAAACTTTCTATTACATAATTACGATGAGCTGTAAATTGATATAACGTCATAAATATTTGAACACGCATTCTACTTATTACTATTGAATAATGAAAGAATTTATCGCTAAAGTTATCACTACTTTTTCAATTGTCAAATTAATAAATAGCTGATATTCTTATCAATATTTAATCAATTTATTACTATAAACAATATTACAATATATATTAACATTTATTATATTTTAATGTCCCGTTATATTCTTTGTAGAAATAAAATTGTGGAATCAAATTTAAATTAAACGATTTATTTAAAATCACGTTTTGTTAGACAAAATAGTTAAGTAATATTCTAACAATGAGTTTATACTACAATAAACTTTATTGATTACTTAATATTGTATCTCTAATCCACTTCGCATAATATGTAACACTCATAAAGCCCATTTCACTGACCTCACCGCACTTTTTATTTATTAATTTTTCCGGTGTTACCGAATAGCTATACAGACCAATTAAAACCGCACGTCCATTAACGTATTGCACTAATGGTCCTCCAGAATCACCCTTAACACCAAATTATTTATTAAAATTCAAACTAACGTCGTAAGCAAATTTGTAATTTTTAATTTACAATATTAAAAGATACTAATAAAAATACTTTATTTTCCAACACTTACTTTGCACGCAAATCCTAAACTAATGTCGTTACTAAAGATCACATCAGAACCGAAATATCGGTTTATTTTAATCATGACTACTTTCAATCCCGAAGTATTTTCGGTATAATCGTCAACATAACCCCAACCCGATAATAACGCATACGATGGTGTGTCAATATAATATTTATCGGGACGAATGGTGCCAGGAAGACAAACAGCGTTAGCGTCTGGTATATCACTGTTCGGTACAATCTTTTTGCTCAACTTTATCAAAGCTATGTCACCGTCGGAGTGTCTCCAAACATTTACTGCTTTGATTACTTTCTTTTCATCGCGCGGATATTGGAAAACATTATTTCCCGAATAAACAACCAGTTTGTCAACATCTTCACTAAAATTAAAGTTTTACAATTGGTTTTAATTTTAATTAAAGCAAATTCGTTACGGAAAAACGCAATGTTTGACAGTTATGATCCATAATTCACTTATGATAGCACCCGTGCAGCTTCTGTTAATAAAATTGAATACCGATATAGTAGATCGTAATCGATTTGGATAATCATAATAAAATACCCTCGACTTGAAGTAAGGTATACAGTATACGGAACTTCACCAAACTTAGCTAATCTTCCATATTTAATACTACTCGTTGATCTCATTTGGTCGATAATTGTTTTGTGCCATTTAAAACATGACGGATGAGGAAGCGGTGGCGTTATGGATCCAAATGAATTTAAGCCACAAGATTTTGTGGTGATATTTTTATAAATTCCGATTTTTAATGGATATTCATTAACTTTCGGTGTTTGTGTGTTTGCATGAGCGAACAGTATAACTGTAATTGATTTTTGATTACTTATGTGGCATATATTTTCTTATAAGTTATTTGTTATTTAACTAAAGATAAATTAACCTCACATTTTGAATAATATAAAACTTACGGACTAGAATTATAACAATCATTATATGAACAAAAATTATTACAACAAAATAAATTGAATACAAAGATAATAATAATTTTAATTAATTTAGTAAAAGTGATTAATTATAAAAAATTTATTATTTGATATTATTTGAAATGATTAAATTTCATAAAAACGTTTTATCAATCATTATATTTCCTTACAGCAACTCAATATATTTTGTTATAGAATTAGTTATTATTTTAAATAAAATATGCGATGTTTCAGTCGTAGATGTAGTTTAAGAATTTGTAATATTAATGAATAATAGATAAACTTAATAAGTTTATAATTGCAAGCCACAAGAATTCAGAATATTGTATTTCGCTACTCAAAGATTTAACTTTAATTTTGATCAATTTTATTAATGAAATAAAATAGAAATATAACTTTAACACAGTATACAAACATATATATATATATATATAAATCATTTTGTAAATATCATGTTTTCATGTTTTCTTAAACTTTTTTGTAAGTAAGATACAATTGATTTTCAAAAGATTTTATGAAATACATATTTATTCCAATTAACAAAACTTATTAGTTATTTAAAATGGTTGAGTTAATCCAATTGACGTGAAACGGTACACTAGCGAATACCATTTGATAGACTGGGCCACAACTCTTACCCGCACCACCTTTAGTAACGCACAAAAGTCCAATAAGAACAGCGCGATTATTAACGAACTGTATTAATGGACCGCCAGAATCGCCCTTTAAATTTAGATTCATTACTATATTAGTCGAAAACGACTAGCATTAAACTCTTACTTTACATAATACGCCCAAACTAACGTCTCGGGTAGTAATGGTTTGTAAATCCATTCTATACGGTAAATTCATTCTGAGGAGAGTTGTTTTCAATCGCACGTTATTCCAATATTCGTTATCGTCACGCGCTCCCCAACCGGAAAATGCGGCCAATTCTGTATCGCCCCATAAAATATTAAAATTACGTTTGGGAAGACATATGCCATTTGTGGTATCGGAATTCGCATTTAACTTTGTTGCCAATTTTATCAGTCCGATATCAAAATCTTCACTACGCCTACCAGAAAGATATTTTTCGTGTTTTATTATCTTCACAGCTGTGACATAGTTTTTGTCTATATCTGGCGGATAATCGGTAATGCCTGCATAAATTCTATATACCCCATACCTTTAAAACAATCATAACGACATAATGTGATTTGAATTTAATTCTTATTGATTAAAAATTACAATTTATCTAAACAATGCGCAACTGTTAATATCCATAATTCGTTTATAATAACACCAGTGCATCCGCTTATTTGTTTTTCATTGGGTGTAATTCTATATTTAAAACAAGAACAAAAATTAATACGGAACTCACTTTGAATTAAAGTAAATATAAGTTAAGAAATTAAAAGGCACAATTTAAAATAAAAAGCTGGATATCGCTTGAATTACTCTCCTAATGAGCCATTTTAATAAGCAATTTTGATAAAAAAGCCTTGAAGAGTGAGCGAAATAATCATTTTACTATAATAAATGAAAAAATCCATTTCATGTGCTGAAATAGGTTCATGTAAGCGCACTCATATGGACATATGTCAAATTCAATAGATCAAAAAAGATTAAATTTATATATAAGCATAGTTAAACATTATGAATTATGAAAGAAACTTGAAGAAAGGTGATAAAACATTAATTAATACATATTATCCTTGTATTTACAAAAATAAATTAGTTTTGAAATTTTTTAGGTGATGTGCACTGGTTTTCAAATAAAGAATATAATTACTCGACAGTCAAGATTAACACAGTGTATGGAAATTCTCCGTGTTTTGCGTTTCTACCGCCATGTATACCCTTCAAAGTCAGTTCCTGCTCATTAATCGTTTTGTGCCATTTAAAGCAATTATTTGGTTGAAATAGTGCAACCGATTTGAACGAACTCAATCCACACGATCTAACAGTCACACCATCGTAGTGACCAATTGTTAAATTTCTTGCATCTTTCATTCGTAAATTTACCATAAATATC
>JAQIXJ010004188.1:0-11248 GCA_034700185.1 Phthiracarus laevigatus | reverse complement strand
CCCGCGATGTGCGTCAGTGGAATTGATGACATCGCGTCCCATCGAAGTTTGAGACGATCAGCGGTTTTCTTTGAAATCGCTGTGATTGTTGAACCAGAATCGAGAAATGGTCTGAGCTTATGCCCATTGATAAGAATGTCAAGCGTGATAAGATTGGGCTGAAACGCGTGGCTTGAAGCTGAGGTGGATGGCGAATTATCGCTATTTCCGCTTGACTGTAGGGCTGGTGTTTGATTTTTGAGTCGTGGACAATCCTTTTTCCAGTGGAGTTTGTTGTCGCGGAATAGTTTGCAGACTGGGCATGGAGTGGTCGGTGGCTTTGAGAAATCAATTGGTGTCCTCGGTTTGTTTGGATCCCACTTCTTTGGATTGTTTTTGGTCTGGAATTGATGTGATTGTCCCTCTGGTGGGTTCGTTTTGCATTCATGAGTGTTTGGGTCTTCAAGCTGTAGCGCAATTTTCAACCATTGCGCGGGAGTTTCAGGCAAGTGCGCGCGAATGAGATTTCGTGTACTCACTTCTTGGAGTCCTCGTGAAAGTAAAGCGACTTGATTTGCGTTATCCTGTCCAGCGAGTTGCAAGAGTCTTCGCTTCTCATTGAAGTATGATTCGACGGTTTCACCAGGACGTTGAACTCTTACGAAAGCCTCTTCCAATGGATTGCGTGTGGAACGACCAAAACGTGTGTGTGCATGATCTTTGAATTGATCCCACGTGATGGTTCGGATCAATGGTGCAATTTCTGACGAGCCATCGCATTGCCTCTCCAGTGAGATGTCGACACACAGCCTTGATTCGTTCATTGTCTGTCCAATCTTGAGTTGTGATTTCGAAAATTGTTAGCCAATCTTCTATTCGGACCAATCCATCACTTCCAGTGAAATTGTCGCAAAGTTTGCCAATTGTGTTGTGAGTCACTTGTTTTGTGATTTGAGTTTGAGTTTGCGATTGAGTTTGAGTTGGATCTCCGAAATCAAAGCGAAGCATTGTTGAGGATTGAATTCCGTCAACACGTGTTTCCGGTGGTTTCGTTCGGACTGCTGATGGCGTGTTTGGTGGTGACACCGGAGGTGACTGATGAGTCTGTTGAGTGTTTTGTGTCGAACCATGTGTTGCACTTCGAGTTTGAACTGGTGTAGTGATTTGATTTTGTTGATTTCGGTTTTTTCGTTTTCCCGCCATTGAGTTGTCGACTTTGGATGAGTTCCTACTTTTTCCTTCTTTTCGATTCGAAAGTCAGTCGATCCTACCGACTGCGCCAAAATTGTGACCTTTGATGTCACAAATTAATGAGTAAATGAATGAATCGATGATTTCAAATGAAAAGAAATTTTATTTAATTAAAAATAAACAAATTGAACAAAGAATACTCATCAGTGATGAGTGACAAAACGGTTTTTGATTGATTTTAATGTCACTGTTTGAAAGTCGGAAGCGAGAGGAAGAGAAATTGGAAATTTTGTCACTTTTATAGGGACAGTTGGGGGGTCATGTGATGAAATGATGGCCTCAGAAATGAAATGATTGCGTGGAGGTGTCCTCTGGGGGCACAAAATACTTTTTAAATTATAAGTTTTTAATTGTTTAGAAGAATACATTTTGTAAATCTTGATCTTTAATAGCTACCAAACTATTAATTTGTAAGTTAAGTAATTAGTACAATCGTTTGAAAAACAGGTTTACCAAAACTTAAAATACGTTAACTTAATATGTGTTCGAGAACACAAAATCTTCATGTAATAGTTATAATACCTTTATGGTATTTTTGATTATCTATTTATTAATTAATTTTTGACGATGTTCTCTGTAATTCATTTGATCAAACTACCGTATTAATTGAAATTTATAAATCACTATTAATGTTCAATTAGTTTTTTATTTCAAATTTATTACAGTAAACGTTTTTCTTTTGTCAATTTTGCGATATATTATAAACATTTTAATTTTATAAGCGATTTTCATAACGAATGAAATTTTAGTAAAACAATTTGCTACTATGTTTACAAATATCTGCCCATAATGAACTTATCGACCTTGTTTCAGTATTTATTAAATAATTAAATAAGTTAATCTGATAGCAATACTACTTTGTCATGAGGTATCTATGTCACTTTAGTAAGCAGTTCGATATTTATTGGAGAAAAAAAATCAAATAACAGAATTTTCTCATTTTTCAAACTATTTTTTTAAACAATTATTAAATTTAATAATAAGTTGAAGTTCTGGTGCCAAATGTAAACACAAATATCTGAGTACCTATTATCAATGAAGTGTTTCGGTAATTCCAGCATTAAAAATTTTTGTAATTTCTTCAATAGCTGACAAATCTTTCATAATTGTTCGTCATCCTTTTGTCGAAACTTGCAATAGAGATTGAAATCAAATTAATTTGTTTGAACAAAATGGAAATACATAAGTTTAGCATAATGTTGCAGATGCTTAAGATGAAAAATAACTTGACTTTGAACTGCAATAAGTGTTTTTTCCAAATTTCATTATAGAAATGTATTAAATTCAATTGCAAATCTATTAACCTTATTATAGTTAAAAATACTAGATTGACCGTTCAATTTCCATTAATCGAAATTGAAATGTGTAATTTTTAAACAAATTAGTTTTGGT
This sequence comes from Phthiracarus laevigatus, assembly GCA_034700185.1. NCBI lineage: Eukaryota > Metazoa > Arthropoda > Arachnida > Sarcoptiformes > Phthiracaridae > Phthiracarus > Phthiracarus laevigatus. Next base: position 8,626 of record JAQIXJ010004188.1, on the reverse strand, counting down.
TTTCAAAAATGGTAACAAAACTAGTTGTTTCCCCGTGTGTTTTTAATTTTCAAATGCATTTCGACTTGATTTTTAGAGTTGTATTAAAATCGATTGCATATCTATTTGGTTTTTTATATTTCAATAATTTTAATGACATTTCATTTTATTTAATCGAATTTGATATATAATATTTTTAAAAAAATTCATTTTCGACTTTCATAAATGTACACAACACTAACTGCAATCTTAAACATTAGTTAAGGATTCTGAAAAAATTCTAATAAACTTATTTTTGACTTAATGTTTATGCTTTTTTAAAAACCGTTTTTAAGTTTTACAAAGATCAACTTGTTCCATTAATCCAAGTAATAATGTCTGAAAAGCCGCTAACACACACATTGAGAGCAAGTTTATGGGTCAAAATAATCAACATTTTCGGCATATAAAAATATAGACAGTATTAGTATTGTGTTTGAAAAAAACCGAAGTAGTTTTTATGCTCCAACTTTAGGTAAGCTATGAAATGAGCGCGTAACTTCGACACATTCTTTCACGCATAATAGTTTAGGTTACCGAGTATAAACTCACAAGTTTTTAATCATTTTAACGGGAATAACAAAATAACAACAAGTTGAAATACCTTTTAATTTACACTTGAGACAATCGTCTACGTATTGACCGCTTATTCCATGTAATAATACAGTATTAAAGTTTTTAGTGATACATTAATGTTACAATTTTTCTATTACATTACACTAAACAAAATTTCAAGAGTGAAAAATCTCATAAATGAAAATATTACTGATGAATTTAATATCTTAAATTAATACTTGATTCAAGCATCAATAAAATTTATAGAAATTCTTGGATGAAGTATTAGGCCTCATTTTACGATTCTAATATAACTTATAAATACATTGACAGATTTATTAAGGACAGTTTGACAGAAATATTCAAAACCACAAGCTTGTCATTTCTTAAAAATTGTAATAAAACTTTAATTAAATTCATCAAAACTGTATTATTTATGATATAAATATAGATAAATAATAAAATATTTTAAAACAATTAGAAAGGTTTTATAAACGTAGTTTTAATGAACATAAATATTATTTTCCATTTTTTACTACATTTGCAATTATTTTTAATTCATTTCATTGAATTGAAAATTAAATTATAAAAAATAAATGTATAGTTTTTTAGTATTAATCAACCAAAATTACATTTTTTGGCGATACAATCCAAAACATATGGTTATAAAGTAAAATATAATAAAAAGGTTTCATATAAAACTATGTTTACAGTTTAAAATTAACAAAATTGTTTGCTGAACTAAAGCGGTAATATTAAAACAATTTATTAAAATAGATGTACAAGGTCGTACATGTTTTAATTTCATTTGACTTATATTTATGCTTTTGTAATTTATTTTAGTTTTGCTTACTTTAACTTCCGTTTTTTCATTTATTTTAATTTCGATTATTTTTTGCTTTTGCTTTAAACGTATTTTTTAACTTTGCTTTCTTGATTTTTGTTTTTTCTATTTTTTTTATTTTCACCTCTTTTACTTTTAATTTTGCTTTTGAATTTAACTTAACTTTCACTTATCAAAATAATAATACTAACGTTTTTGCATATTTTTTCAAATCAATTATTTATTTAGACTAATCATTATCTACTTATAGCGCTTAAAAATATTAACATGGTTTTTTTACGTAATTATTTTTTTAGGATTCGAATAAACTATAATAAACAATTACGCAGGGAATGAAAGTCTTTAAGCGACTGTGTGCACAAATGTACATTTATTTTAATATTGAAATAAACTACGAATTGCCAACGCCAATGCAAAAATCTCATTTAACTTTTCTTAGCACTATCAAGGCTATTCAATGTAACGTTAAACTTTAATTCGCTGCATATTTGATAACATGATTCTTGTATATAAAAACAAGTAAAAAGAATATAAAAATCAAGTAATAAAACCACAATAATTTTTTGAAATATGTTTATTAACACAATCTATAATTACTTAAAGCAATCGCCGAGTTCACTCACCACTTAAAATATACAAATTTTGGTAAGAAACTTTTGATTGTATCAAGAAATAAATTTTTAGCTATTAAAATAATAACACTTGCTTTTGGGTTTTTATTTCCCTTATGTTTTCCAAATCAATTTAACATTTACTTTCGCTTTTAAAAATTTTATAATTTGAATTGTATTTGACTTTTGCTTCCCAATTTTTTTAAATTTATATATTTTCAATTACGCTTTTGTTTTGTTTTTTGCTGAACAGTAGCTCATCGAGTAGTTATAAATGTATAATCTGTACCTTTCAACTGCTGACTTCCTAATTTCATCGATAAATCGGCCGAGTATTGCTAAACCGGTGTGTAGAACAAACGGGTTGATTACATGTACTGTGTTCGGTTGATCGATGATGAGCCCAAAATCGTGTGCAAGAACAGTAGTTACAATTAAAAGTTACTAATTTGGAGATTTAACAATTTCACAGACGTGACAGATTCGTACAAGTTCGGTGATATTTTTCTCGTGCGTTAGCCACCAGTAATTATCAGGAACCAAACGAATGGTTTTATCGATTTCGGGATGATTGGTACCGATGTGTTTGAATTCCAAAACGCGATTAATGAGTGAAAACGGAACCAAAGTTTGCTTACTTCCATTATAGCGAACTCTCAGTTTGCCATTTATTGCGATTAGTTTGCGTATTACGCAACGATTTTTTTGTCTTGTCTCGAGATGAACACGTCAATGGGTTTGTAAAGTGTAATTCGATGTTGTAAAAGCGTGTGTATGTGTCCGAAATCTTGTTTAGCAAATGCGTCAGACAATCTTATTAATTTAGCAAAAGATGGCGTTGATGTCTCGTTATTTACATGTTTCGGAGTTTGTTTCGATAAGCGAGAAAAAGCCATGAGAAAACCAAAAGCGTGTTAAGCATTAAGCCCTAACAGACCGTCCTGTTCAAGCGTCGGATTAATGTTTAGCATTAGCCGCCGTTCCTGTGAATCGATTATGGCGTTCACAAAACACTTCCGTCCACTTGTGTTACCGGTATTAATGAACTGCAATCCGTGATTAAGAGTATGCTTCACAAAATGAGCCAGGAGTTTACTTACACGTCTTCTCCATTTTGTACTATTGCAGTATTTCTTTGTAATTTTTCATTAAAGTTCTATAAAAAGGAAAGCTGTTTAGATAATTTATTCAGAATTGTTTCAAAGTAAGTCTTTTATAAAGAAATGAAATCATTTGAATGCTCTAAAACTCAAATTAATGTTTAGCTCATTGTGTAAAAGTCACTTATTTCATTTGTGACTTTACTCTATTGGATTTGACACATCAGTGTGTAAATCTGTAGATACTCTTTATAATGTTAGTCTATTGATTTTTAAAGCACACCCATTACAGACAAAATTGAACAATAAAGAAGCAATAAAGTCAAAAAAGACTTTTTAAGTGCTTAGATTGAACATAATAAATGATTTTAATTTTTTTTAAGTTTTTATTAACTCATCTTAAATGTAAATTAAATTATTGTTAAAAAATGAATAAAATTTGACATTACGTCATAAGAATTTTTTATTTTGCAGTTTTTTGTAAAATTTTCATTGCTGCTTTCAAATCGCACAAATTAATTAAAATGGCCAAAATACTTTAACTTATTATTAAATGAAAAAGTTTAATTATGAAACATATGAGCATATTTGGCAAAAATGATAAAATAAATTTATTTGATTTCGTTTACTTTAAAAATATTATTTTTAATAAAAATTACTTAAATATATAAAATAATATAAGTGAACAAATGAAAAAAGATAACGAGTATATACCAATTAAAAGTGGAGTAGCAAGTCAATTATAATGAGCGAACCGATTTTTTACGTTTCTTTGATTTTCTTATTCCATAAATAGTTTAAAAATAAATAATTTATAAATTTATAGTGTTTTTTGTTAGCTTACATGTATGATAGTAGATGCTACGACAAACTACTAGAACTATAATTAAAATGTCTTAGTTTTTATAGAGTTATTGGAAGAACGGACATAATATAAGTAACACATTATAAATTTAAGTTTTTAAATTAATAATAGTTTCCTAACATAAGCTGTTATACAAATAGTAGAATAATTGAGATAGTTAATAATTTTTTATAAAGAAACAACTTGTTTATAAACTGTACAAATCATTAAAAGGGAATAATTAATTTCTTATCAAAACTGACTTACTATTTTTATTGGATCTAAAAATTAGCTTAACTAAATTATTTTAATTATATTACTAACTCGGTTTTTTAAGTAATTTTAATTAAAAACTTACTGGTCAGTTCTATATTTTTTTATCTGATATTTCGTTTATCATTATTTCCTCAATTGTTAGTCACTCCAAGTTTCAACTATGTCAAATACATTTAAAACTCTTAAAACGCTTTTTGTGTAATATATTAATCAGTAAACGATTTTTGGAATAAATTTGTGAAAATGCAATAGTTGAGTGGATTCTTTTCAGTTTTTAAATTATTATGATTATTTAATTTTTTTTATTGATTTACTGTCTTTCTGTAACACTGTCGTTCTGTTATTTTTTAGATCCCAAAAATCAGACAAAAATGATTCAAATTGATTCAAAATTTGGTTCAAAATGACTAAAAATAGTTCAAAGTTGGCTTAAATAGGAGCAAATAAAAGCTTAAATTAGGTAAAAATTGACAAAAGTTGGGCTAAGTTGGCTTCTTGGCTTCATAAAGGACGAAACAGAGCTCATATTTGGGGAAATTGGACTAAAAACTGGACTTATTTGGTCAAAACTGGAATAAAATAGGTTCAAAAAATGTTAATATCGTGGCTAATAATTTTTAAAACACGTTGACACACATCTAGTTGTATTTATAACACAATTTTGATGTTAGCTCGTCGACAGCTAACCAACGAATGAATTAAAATAACCTTAACACTCATTGAGGTACTATTTATAACAATGTTATAAAGCACAAAAAATTTTTTATAAAAATAATAATAATTAAAAGTTTTGTTTGTTCAAAAATAGAAATCAATAATGTAAGCCAACAATAGATTTAAAGTCAAAGTGAGCGCATTATTAATGTTCATTCTTATTTTTTTGTTTTATGCTTATAAAATTTATGTTTATTGCTTTATCAACAAATCATTTAGTGAAAAATTCTGGATTTAGACAAATGAAAATTGCGAATTTATCTTTTAAAACAAGAATGAACATTATGAATGCGCTCACTTTGATTCTATTTCTTTATTAAATAATTTATGTTCAATAGTTGATTAAATCGATAGCATTTGAATTTATCACAATGATGTCATACATAAATTACATCGAACTTGAAAAAACTCAAAAAAATCAAAAAATTAGAAATAAACAAAAAATTCATAAAATCGAAAAAGCCTCCTAAACTTTTTTAAAAATCATCTAATTTATTAAAAAGCTTCCAATAATTTAAAAAAAGCATTTTATAAAAAGTCTAGAGTCACAGACAGATTCAGGCATTCACAGATAGATTCATAAACATTTGATGCAAATCTAATAGCTGACTTTTTAAAGTAAGCTCAAGATTAAGAAACACTTAAACTATTAAATTCACTTTATTTTGAAACGATGAGTGTATGGAGTTGCGAATAACTAAAATTCTGTTTATTTTATCCAGGCCACACCAAAATCAAAACTGGAAAGATCGTATTTTACTTTTGTTAATATAAACATGTTTGAAAATTGTAGACTATTTATTTGTTTTTATCGTTTCAACTTGGATTAAAATAAATATAATTAAAATTTATGAACTTATTGCTGATTTCTTGATTAGTGTTTGTTTGACTTTTCAAAAAATAATCAGAAATATGCAAAGTATTTGTAATCAAATGAAATCAAATATATAAATATAGATATATAAGGTAGATATATAAATGATCGGTGCATCGAAAATTTGTTGCTATAATCGAAATTTGCTATAATGTGCTATAAACCGGGTTATACTGTATTAGTTTAATTTTGGTAAGGATCTGGAAAGACCGACTCGGTAAGCGCTCACGAGTCGATAATTTTTTTACAACCTTTATAATATGACCAAAAAATATAATATTTAAGTTTAATTGATCGGAATTAGGTCCAATTGTTTTATAATAAAAAGTTTTAGTTATATTTTCAGAAATAATAAAATGTAATTTACAGTTTAAAACATACTCCACCATAAATTTCAAAAAATATTTTTTATCTATTATCGGTTCTATTTTAGAACTTTTAATAAAGTTACCTCACGGTAAAAATTTTATAAGAAATCTTTTATAGTTAGAACGACACATTTATATATAACTCACTTTTTATAAAAATGTTTTGCATTTGTTTATTTTTGAGCAACTTAACATGTTTCTTAATAATGCCTTAAATAAAATCCAGTACTTTGGTTAGATGTAGTATTATGATGTAAATTATAACTTTACAGTTCGCTTAAATAATTGTTTAATAAGATTAGTTTATTATCTGAATGCAAATTTGTCAGATATAGGGATTTGATTATTCTTTCCGTCTGTTCGTTCGCCAGTCGTGCACACACTTATGTTAATTAAGGGATTTTGTTTTTTAGTATAATAAAGGAATTTCAAAATTTTCTAAATTTAATAAAGGAATTCTACCAATTTTTTATATTAATCAAGGACTTTAGACATTTTTCTTATGCTTATAAAGGGATATTGAAAACAAAAAGTTCAAAAATTAGATTTAAAAATTGCTAAATTATGGTTGAATCTGTCATTAAAGATAAAATAATTGCAAAAATTCAGGATGAATAGGCAAGAATCTGATAAAAACAGCCAAAATCTAGGCTAAATTTGAGTGGTTTATGCCGCTTTTTATTGAAAAATAGCAAGTTTCATGCTCAAAATAGCATAAAATACCAAATACTGGCCACAAAAATCAAATTTATGCCAAAATGACCAGTTTTGAATAAAATTAGAGTGGAATATGCTGATTTTGCATAAAAATCCTCATTTTCAGACTCATGATGGAATTTAATGACATAAAAACTTTCAAAATGGGCAAAATTAGGCTAAATTGACAAAATTAGATTAATAATTTTAGTAGCATCTGCCGCAATTTGCAGTAAAATTATGGATTTTAATCTCAATTAGTTCACAAAATCTTGTTAAAATAAGGGAACTTCTGCAATAATGTGAAAATATAAAGTGGCATATGTTACTACTTAGCGATGATTAAGTGATTTGTTTTTATTTTCATCTGCTTATAACATATTGTTTAACTTAAAACAGAAAATATAAAATAATGGAATCGAGAGAACAAAAAAAGCGCGCGACCATAAACTTGTGTTTCACTTTTTTAAGTTAAAAATAAAAATAATTAAGTTTTATTTGTTTAAAAATAGAAATCAATAATGTAAGCCAACAATAGATTTAAAGTCTAAGTGTGCGTATTAATAATTGTTGTAGGTAAATGTAAACTTGGTAGAGGTGTCACCTCTAACACAAGTTTACATTTCAAGGAATTTTACACAACAACAAAAACTCAAGGACTTTCTCACACTTTTGGTGCGTAGTAACAGCACTTCGAGTTTTAGACCAACACTTAACATATTACATTCACTTAGGAATCGCTCTATTGTGCACCATAACCACAAAAGATTAACTCAATCACATTACAAGACGTGTCCGAACAACAGCTGAAAAGCGAATAACCGTTTGTTTCAAATTTTGAAGAAATTAAAGGAACAGAATAGAGGTTTCATTTTGATTTTTGAACCGACAGTTTTTAACTTTGATTTATTTTTGAAAATAAGTTTTACATAACAATACTACAACATGTTGCTATAGTGTGAGAGACCATACCTGTCGATAGATCTAGAGGTATAACTACATATCCCTATAATGTGAGAATTTTTTCTTTAAAATCATTGGGTTTTAACCATCAAGTTTTATAATTATTTATAACTATTTTCTAATTATGCATATTTTAAATTACTTTTATTAGTAAAGATTGTTTCAAAATATTGATTTTAAAATTCTTAGTTTTTATGGGCATATTAATCTGTTGCTATTCGTTTATATAAACAGCTGTTATAATCAATTATTGTTTTACGTTCATCCACCATTATGCGTGACCAAACCAACAATACAGTGAACGCATATACAGAAAAATTTTCGTACGTATTATTATATGTGTGTATATTAGTTAGATATATATATATAAGCTTATATTATATACATATATATATATTGGTGTGTATTACCGCTTAAGATTTTTAATAATACTATAATTTTAATTTGTTTGATTAGTTGGTTGTATTAATACACAACAATATTCATCCACCATTTCACGTTACCAAACCAACAATACAGTGAACGCATATACAGTAAAATTTTCGTACGTATTATTATGTGTGTGTATATTAGTTAGTAATATATTGCAAGCGCCGGCCAGAAGCACCATCGCAAATCCCAGGGGATAGTTGCTTATTCAACCCCTTTATCCCGGGATATTCCGGTGCTCCGGCTAGCTCTCCAATACCGGTCTGTCCTGACGGGTTGGAGACTCACAGGCTGTCTGTCTGTCCGTGCCTGTGAGGCCGCACGGTCTCTCTAA
>JAQIXJ010004187.1:0-11248 GCA_034700185.1 Phthiracarus laevigatus | reverse complement strand
ATTATGAGCCGGAAAGTAATCCAATAGCAACAGAAGATACAATTCTAGATTTAATTAGGTAATTTATTTTTTAGTACTTTTGCACCAATTACGCTTTGAAAATTGATGTATTTTTCCTAAACTGGCAATCTCTCTTTGACAGTGACTATGAATAAGTAGACCTCAATGGGAAACTAACTAAATGTTAGGCTAGCTTCTAGGATACCCTCCTGAACCACAAGACTGTAAATGGGTTAGCCTCTAATCCTTAAAAAAATATTTGTTAAGATATACAGGTGGTGTATATACTACGTATTAGCAATGCATAAGCATTTTCCAAATATTATAAGGTTTGTATTTACGTGATAATACGCATAATTGAATAAAGTGATATTTTGTTCAATTTTTACAAAATCATAAAAAATTATGGGTTGGTTTTTGTAAAAACATTACAAACGATTATTAAATAAACTGTTTTCTATAAATCTTTTCTATTTAAACAATAAATACATAGTTATGACTCTAAGCATGGTATCCCAGACTTTGAAGGCCTATGTGATATACTTTAAAAATTTTCAAAACCATTGAGTTGACCTTTGGAACAATTTTTTCCTGAGAAAGCTTAAAATAGTCTACTCTCAAAATTAATTAATATTTCACTTTTTAACAAAAAATTTTTAATTTTCGAATTATTTCTGGCTTGGCAATTACCATACTTTAGGTAGTGGTGTCAAATTTTTGAGATTTAGCGTTATAGAATCCCTTCATAATGACGAATCCTTTAGGATACCCATATTCTTAGTAATCAGATAAAGCAAGACACTGACAGAATACATTTTTAAGACGCAGTTTAACAAGTAAATGTAGTCCAGTGCCTATGGTACTGTACTGTATAGCAAACTACCTGAATCTTCGTTCTGTTTAGCTTGAATTTTTATTCATGTCAAACATTTTTTTTAACACTGCTAGTCGTGAAATAAATTTTAAATTTACATCGTATAAAATTAGGCTTTTAGATTATAATAACCTCGCCGTTACAATTACCTGTAATAATAAGCTTATCATTTCCTGACCATAATTAGGAATTACTATATACTAAATTATTATTGAACTTTTCATGAAACTTTATTAAATTTTTTAGTTTCAAAAATTGAAAAACATATTTGTGATTTCCAGAAAACCTTAAATTAAAAAAAATATTTGAGTTTAAATTACAAATTTTAAAAATAAACTTATGGTTCCCATTTTAATGTAAAAGTCGAAATACTTTTACAGTAGTGTGCAGTATTTGCTCAATTTAGTAGTTCCAACACAGTACAGTATTCACTTGCGAAGCGCATCAACAGATATTCTTTATTATTTTAAGCAAGTCTTGTGTACTGTGTGGTACATTTTTAAATATTTACTGTTTCGGTTCTACATAGTGCCCAATATTGTTCAATAAATCGTGCTTGCGGTACATTTGTCATGTTTGTTAGCAAAATCGATGTTATTTGTTGTTAACCAATCGTGCGAGCTTTTATGATAATGGTTTTTAGCTATATGTTGTGCAAAAACAATACTTTCTCCTTAAATGATATATTTTAAGTAAAAGTAATAATATTTTCTATTGGCATTTATTTTTATTACTACATGTTTCTTACAGTCTAGTTCATTGATTTATAATGTTTTCAAATTTAATTTTCAAAAATAAAACAACGTGCGACCGTAAAAGAATTTTAAAATGTAAAGTGAACCCTACAGTACACTGACTAATATTCTTGGTTATTGTCTATCCAAACCCTATGATCTTCTACCACGCCTATAATGATGGAGAACTGTGTGGCACATGGTATTAATATAGTTTTATGTAAAAAATAATTTTTACATAATATTAAAATTAGCTTGAAATATAAAGAATTATTTAGTAGCGCAAAAATGTTTGAAAATATGACAAATATGCATTAAATTTTTGTATAGTTAAATCCCCGAACTGACAACTAAAGATTTAAAACTGACATTCATGTCAAGCGTGACAGCGACAGCTCATTGACATGCATTGCAACTTATAAAGCTTGTAAATTTAGTAAAATGTCATTTCTAATATTTATATATTATTCGTTCAAAAGTCTTTGTTATTTTTCATTCGAATTTACTCAGTTTTAAAAAAGTTTTAATGAAAAGTACTGTGAATTGGGTTTATAAAGATTATAGCGTAAGACCGAATTACGACACTAATTATTTAATTTAAAACAAAAATTTGTGAAAAACTATAATATTAGTAAAAATTCATATAATCTATATAACATTATATAAAATTTAGAAATAAAAAGAAAGAGCTAATAGATTTGAAAATGACAATACTCTAATGAGTTTAGTACTTCAATACTCTAATGAGTTAAGTACTTTTTCTACTAATTCCTAATAAATAAACTTTTTGAGAAATTTGAAACACAGTTTCACATCTTTTTTTCTGATTTTAAAACTAGCGTTAAAATGAATTGAAAATGCGATTAAAAACAAAATGATGTGTATTTTATAAATATATTTTTGAATTTTAATTTAATTAAACTTTAAAACTCGTTTCTCTCAAGTAACGTAATTTTAAATTGGAATTCGTAACAATTTGTATTAAATGGGAGGAAAATGTTGTAACAATATTTTAACAATGTTTAGCATTTTATGGATTATAGTCTAGTATACGGAGTGGAGTATATTGTATAACCAATATTAATCAAAATGTCAAAGCGCTTAGTTTTAATAGAAAAGCAACGATGACTTACGCCGAAACGTTATTATTATTTAAACGTCTATACCGTATTGATTAGTTATTCCTAATAGCAAACAGACATTATTGCGATGCTTGATTTATAGTGCTCAGTAAACCTCTCTTTTTTGTTTTTATTACAGAAATTTGTTTCCCGAGAATCTAATTGAGGCATGCTTTCAGACGTTCAGAACTAGTTTAGTAGTGCCCAGTAACACAACAGGCAATGAATCAAGTATTACGAACGATAGTAATAAGTACGACTGGGAAATAAAGTCAGGATACACCACCGGTTCGAATATTTTGGGTATCGTCGTGTTCGCAATTACTTTTGGCGTTATAATTGGATATATGAACGAAGACGGAAAAGTATTATTGGAGTTTTTTCGGTCGTTCAATAACGCTATGATGATCATGACTGAAGTTGTTATTCAGATTACGCCAATTGCTGTGCTATTTCTAGTGTTACCTCAAGTACTCAACGTAGACAGTATATCGGATTTGTTGGGAAGTGTTGGATGGTATACGATCACTACCATTATTGGATTACTGATACACGGAATAATTATATTGCCATTCCTATACTTTATATTCACGCGAAAAAATCCGTATACTTTCCTTTCTCAGATGTCTGCTGCTATAATGACTGCTTTCGGCACCGCATCCTCGTCAGCAACTATGCCCGTAAGACTTTTAATTAGATTTCGCAGTCAGGTTTGCGCTTAATTTTCCCGAGTTTTATTTTTAGCGTACGTATTAAAAATAGAGGATGATTATGGCATCAATTTTCACTTATCGCTTGTTTTCCCCCACTATTTTCCATAAATTAAGTTTTAATTGAATGTTTGCGTAAAATACGTAAAATTTGATTTTTTTAAATGGTTAGATGCGTCGGTGCAAACTGGAAGTACTATTATAATTGGCAAGAGTACCGTAGTTTAACGCATTGAATATTATTTCTATGATTTGAATTTTAAATAACTGTATGACTTGAAACTCTTATCTCTCTTTATAAATGTAAAAAAGATTCAAATATTAATTTTAGGTACACTAGTATGAACCGCTTTCGCTACGAAAATACGTACTATAATTAAATATTGTTTGGTTTATTTTTAGGTTATGCAAATTATATAGTTTACATCGTTTCTGTTAAACTTTATTGATTAGTTTAAAGCAGCTTTTGATTAATAAAGCTTACCTTAGTCTATAAGATTTCGATATAACTTTTCGAGCAAATTCTTTATATAATTTTGAGTACCGATGATTAATAACGGTAACTGATGATTGATAAAATGATATAAATTGGTTAAATTCTTAAGTTGCGTACATTATTAATTTAAAATGATTAATTAGATTTGGCGCACTTTTTGATTCTAAGGTAACATTGCAATGCATAGAAGAGCGTAATCACATCGACAAGCGTATATCGCGATTCTGCATTCCAGTGGGAGCGACCATTAATATGGATGGAACGGCCCTTTACGAAGCTGTTGCAGCGATATTTATAGCTCAATATAATGACTGGCCTTTGGAGTTCTCTGAAGTTGTAATTATCAGCATTACTGCTACCGCTGCTAGCATTGGTGCAGCTGGTATTCCACAGGTTTAGTTAGAATTTATTAGTTCACTTTTACTAACAGATAGCAGCGAAAACATGCCATCATATTCTTTAGATCATATAACAAAGAAGTTCCTCATTGTATTTATAATGTTTTAATATGATTTTTCGTAGAGTATTGAGCAAAATTGTAGTATCTGTGAGATGAGAAAAATAGATCTCTTTTGTTTTCTCGTTATTTGATCTCATCAAAAATCGACGGTATTTAGTGAAATATTATCCACAATAAAATTAATAAAAAAAAGTAATTCAACAAAACTTGTGTTTTGCTAAACTAATTAGCATTTTATGAGATTTTTTATTAAAAATAACATGAACTTTGAAAATTATGAAAACTCTGCCTTATTAGGGAAGTTAATTAGTGAAATTTTCAGTAAATTTCAGTAAAAATAAAATAAAATTTAAAACTAAACTAAAAAGACAAACAGTAAGTTTTTGAATTATTTAAAAAAAATTATAACGCCCTCTCAGATTACCTGGGATTTCAAAAGCGAAAATTATTTAAAAATTTCTCAATAATAAGTTAAATTTTAGCAATTATAATTTTTTGAAAGTTTTATCAAAATTTCTCCAATATTTTGAAAGCTTTGATGAAAGTTTCTTTGCATTTTTAAAGTTTACTAAAAATTTCATCTCTACCTTTTGTAGAAATAAAATAATTATTTAATTAATTAAAATAGGCTGGTCTGATAACTATGGTAATTGTATTGAATGCTGTCGGACTGCCTGCAGAATATGCGGCTCTCATTTATATAGTTGATTGGCTAATCGATAGATTTCGAACTGCAATTAATGTTTTGGGCGATGCTATTGGTTGCGGTATTGTGGCTCAACTCAGTATAGAAGATTTAAAAACCTTCCAGTTACCTGATTCAGCGTTCGATTCTAATGGAATTAATGGCATTCAAATAACTGATTCTGCACTCAATTCTAACGGAATTAACGGCATCTAATTTATTATTAACAATCGCTATTTTTTTATTAAATCGTACAATTTTAATACCAATAAAAAGTTACGCGAATTTAATTTAGTTTTCGCGGGTTTGTATAGAATCGTTTTAAAACATCCATAAGTTATTATGACGAATTCAGAAATATTTTAGAGCTTATTTTAATTTAATATGAACGATCTATAAAACTATAGCATATAAATTTCTTAAACTAAAATCGATTTTGTAAAGTTTAATAAATATAAACCGCTAAAAAAATATAACAGCCATGCTATCAATTTTAATTATATATATTTTTACAAGCACGAATTAGTTAATTCTGTAAAATGATGAAAATTTCTGGTAAAAATGAATAAACTCGTGTAATTTAATAAATTAAAGTCTGGTGAAAGATAAAAGCACTACTAGATTTTTTTATGACTTTGTTTAAAAGCAGATATAGTATATGGATTTCGTGTTGTCCCTTCGTCGTCTGCCATAGCAGATTTAATATTAATAATAAAATTTTACCGAGTTATTATATTAATAAAGGGGTTTACATATATAGGAGGCTTTATCCTAAATAATTCAAATTATATAGAACCAGATTTCGAGAGAATTTTTTTGTGGAATCTGTTATTTCCAGTGGAATTTTCAATTTTAAATAAACTAGATTATAAATAGATAAAATACATGATTCCTCTTTTTTTCTTTAAAAAAATTTTACGTGTTTTGTTATCATTGCTTATATAATGATTAATGTATATTTTTAAAAAACTCTTTTATAATTATGTAATACAGTAGTTATACTCAACCTATTCGTTAAATTACATCATAACGTTGTGAAAATGCATTCATCGATAAAAATTTGAGTTATATTTAGATAACTAATAATATAAGATTTAAACAAGAAGATAAATTTATTTACGTTAAACTTTATGTTGTCAATTATTAGTCAATGATTTTAGTTAAACTTATCATTTACTTTTCATTTATTAATAATCACTAATTCAATTATTAATCAAATAAGTAAAGCAAAAGAATATGCGACGGACTTATTTTTATTCTTACAGTTTCTTAACCAAACGATGATAATATGGTACTATTGATATTAAAGGAATGGATCACTATTAAATTTGAAGTATTTGGTGTTTGTTTTTGTAAAAAATTAGGAAAATCTAAAATTGTTACTTTTTGGCGACCGATTTAATTGTCAAGTGTATCCCTCCTGTCCATATAATAGATTTTCTGTACTCACATCTAATCACTTAAAAAATATTTGAGTCAAAGTGAGCGCATTAATAATGTTCATTCTTGTTTTTTAAATGTTTGCGAAAATTACTAATAACCGATTTTTTAAAATTGTTTAACAAATATCCACAATATGATAGATTTAAGATATTATTGCCCATCTGGTTTTAAAAGTTAATTAAAACCGTTGTTTTAAAAATGAAAATCAAAACTAAATTAGTATTTAAATAATTTAATTAAAAACTAACATATGTGCAAAAGCACATCCTGTTTAAATTATATAAATTTAATGTAAATTTTGTTGCGTTTTTATGCTGTATTTTTGATTCTAAAATTGTTAAATAAAAGTTACTAAAAAGTGAAAACTTTTTGAGTGTGTGGCACTTCTTGAGGCAAAGATTTTGTGGAGTACTACATCAGGAACTGTTATAATATAATTAGACGAAGAAAACGTGATTCTTTGGGAAATTTTGAACAATTTTAATGCTATTTTGGTCAATTATAAATACTATTTCTAACGTTTTTTTATAAAATATAAATGCTATTTTTTAATCTATAGATACAATGAAATGTTTCGACATTCAATGATTAATCAAAATCTTGACAAGCGTTATCAAATGGATTCAGTACATTAACTCTTTATCAATTACCTATTATTTTCTATAGCCATTATGTTAAAAATGTGACCTTTTAAGGCTATTATTGGTATCAAAATTTTAGAAATTAATAAATTTAAACAAAATACTGTCGATAAAAAATGTTAATAATCTATTATTAAGACAATGTCAAAATTTGGTGCCCGCAGTTATTAATTTTAGAAATTCATAATTCAATTCCAATGCCAGTTTTGTTTTACATGAGTCAAGGTTTCTTTAATTGTTGAACAAAAGTTAACACATGTAATATATCCTATGATTACAAAATAACCGATAATTTCTTATACTTTGTATATATGTGTAAATTCACATTAATTGTCAAATGAAATTAGCTTAATATAAAAATGCGATTAAAAATCTTGGCTTAATTTTTTTCAACATTAAAATTTTAGCCGAAAGTCATTTAATTCATTACATTATTATTTGGGTTTTTATAGAAATAAATTTTATATATTCGTTAAATTAGTAAATTAATGGTTACATTTAACTTAAACAAACACATTAATATTTAATTAGTAGAACCATATACTACGGAGCTGGGAGTTTCAGAATTATTATTATGAAGTAGATTTGTTTGGCTCAAATCCATAGAAGAGGTTGATTGAACAGATTCAATAGAAGCGGTTGATCCGCGGGAAGCGTAACAGTTGTCTCGCTTAACTATAGTAGTGAAATGATTTTGCTGCCACTCTTTGAACTGTATTCGGCAAATACCGCACGCTATCATCACAATTACGACAAATATAAACGAAAAGAACACAGTTAACGATATCTGGAGATACCGTACAATGTCTGATATATGGCCATTAGATAGAATGAATTGAATGGCACCGATATTTATAATGTAGAATAGGAATAGCAGTAACACAACTGCCAATAGAATATGTGCCATCACTTCTTCGCCCTCAATTAGCCAATAAATAAATGACATTTTCTTATAACTAATGGTAATGCCATTGTATTGACATCTGCACACATCACATATATGGCGATCGCTGTCATCACGTTCGGCAATCCATCGCGACAGGCACTCGTAGTGCACGTACTTCTGCGAACCGTTGCAACTACACGGAGATAATAACTCTTTTTTGTGTCCCGTGTGCCAACATATACGACACTTTGCGTTATACTGTGGCCCATAGTCAAGCGATTCCTCGAAATCGATCGTTTCCGAAGACATTTGGTATAATGCGTTAAATATTTTGCGTGTGTGTCAACTAAATTCAAGTATATAGTAGTCGTATTTAGACGCATTAATTTCCATAGAGATTCTACGCCAATATTATCTAAAAAGTGATAACAAATTATTGAAAAGGTATGGTGATATTGTAAAAAAAACTCTTTATTACTGACGAATGCACGAGCGAAATACATGTCCAAAATAATAATGTGAGTCACATTATTTTATGACATCGATATGAAATCACATTAGTTTTTTCTATAGTTTTAACTACAATACAATTCAATAATACAATATTATGAAAAGGGAAGTGAAAATCGTTACAAAAAATAGGTACAAAAGCTTTTGATAAAGTTTAAAAATCGTTAGAAAAATAGTTTGAAAACTTTTCAAAAATTAACTGCAAAAATAAGCGATAACGTACAAATAAATATACAATTCTTTAAGTTTTGTTAGAGAATTAATTTTGGCATTCGCAATAAACTGCTTTATCTTTGAAATATATCCACAAAACGAAAAATTGTTAGTTTTAAGACCATTAGAATATACTGTAACATTAGTAATTTATATTCAAAAATATATTTCCTTTTATTAAAATATACAATTTTTCCAGATATTCAATTTTTTAATAGAAACAGCCAAAAATTGGGTGTCGTTCAAAATGTAAAAAATCGGTTTGTACTTTACTACACATTGAGTATTGTTGCAAAATAAATATTTTTAAAACATTTCAACAATTAACCGCTGGCCTATAAAATATTTTGAGTTTACAAAGTTTTCTGGATTATTAAGAGTAAAATGATTACGTTATATCCTAAAAGTTTTTAATCAACATTTAGGATAGAGGAACATAAAAATATGAGAGGGCTATAGATTACAACAGTAAATATTTACTATAATTTTAAGTTAAGTTAAAATCATTTTAAAACTTATTATACTGTTATAACTTACAACTTTTATTGTATTGTTAGAGCTTTAAAATAAAAATGTTTACAATAATACTCACGGTATTGTAAAGTAAGGCCAAAAATCTTTTAAAAATCGTTTACTTAAATTCGTTTAATTTGGGTATTAATCTGATTATCAAATAGTTTTTAATAGCAATTATAACAGTTTTGTTCAATCATTATTTAACGATTTTCGGTACCATAACTACTATGGAACAATGTATACAAATAATCTAAGTTTAGTTTTTTTAGATCTCTCAAAATCAAAAGCCTTTTATCACAATAATAAAAAAATATATTGTACGCCTATTAATAAATCAAGTGCACGCTTATCGTAGAAGCAATAAGTTAGTTGACATTAAAACTTATGCAAAATGTGTAGATTTTCACATCAACAACAATTAATACGAGAGATTTGGTACAGTTTTATTACAATATGTACAATGATATTGAATTTTTATTCAATATTAATAATTTTTATTTTAACTTGACATGTCATTCAGTCATTTCGATGATCAAAGCGATTAATGCCTATTAACAAACTTACCTATATTACCAATAAACTAAATATAATTAATAGATATCGTGAATTATGGTCATTGTACGCATACAGCATGTCTATCAACCATTTACATAATGGACCAAATTTCGTTATAGCACTCAATCACACTATTAACGATTCGTAATGTTTCAAATATTGCACTGTAAATTATAAAACCTGTTTGAATGTTACTGCGAAGTTTATTATCAAACCTGTTAGAGCGGTGGTTTTCAAACTTTTTCTTAGCGCTGCCGAAAATTTATTACGCAATCTTCTAAGACTAATAATTCAAATAATTATTTTTAAGAAATTAATAAGCAGAAATTAAAAATGATAGCATCTAAAGAATTAGAATCATATGATTTTTAACATAAAATGGAGTCGTTATAACTCCATTTATAAAATATTAAAATACGTTAACGGCTATCGGATGTGATGATGTAAATTATATGACGATCTACTATATAGCAGCATATAACCACACATAATCTCTCTCTCTCTCTCTCTCATAAAAAAATTGTGGCTTATATCAGATAAAGTGTTGTGAATCTTAAAAATAAAATTTTAGTAAACCTTAAAGAGCCTTCATATAAACATTTATTTTACAAAATTTTAAATAATAAATTTTAAGCTCGTGTTCTCATATAGAAGTCGATTCATCCGTTTGTCCGTATTTTCACAGTTATATAAAGGGATTTAAACTAATTCTTTTTTATTAATAAAAGGATTTGGCATTTTGCTATCTTAGCTTAAAAACTAATAAAGTGACAAGTAGGCATTAACCTATGAAAAGGTCAGCTCTATATGAATATCTCTTGAATTGTTTACTATAGATAATGAAGGTTGATTATTTATAAAGAAGTCAGTAGCAAAAAAAATCAATTTTGAAAAATTGGATTTGATTCCCTAACGGATCCCAGATATTCTAGCCAGTTTCAGTCTTAAATAAATGCCGGGCTTAAAACACAATGTAGAATATGTTTCGGCCACAGAACTTATTTTTAAATTGAAAGCAGTGGGATATGAGTACGCGACTGTGTGTGTGCTTTCGCAGTCATAGCGCACTATTTCAGTATAAAACGATGCTTTACACATATCGAACCGAGGTTCTACCACTGGTAGAATATGGCCAAAAGGGCGTTGATTTTTAGAGGTAAAAAATCATTTTCTAACTAATTTTATCACTTAAAGTAAATTTAGTCATGCTAATCAATTAATAATAATAATAATCTAAATTAAAGCATATTAAAAGCTTAATAAGCACATTTATAATGACTAGGGTTTCGAAAATGGTTAGAAAAAACGGTGCAAAATAGTTTATTAATAGTTAGAAAAAATTGATCAAATCGTTAGAAAAATGGTTAGAAAAAAATTATTGTTTTGACTCCAAAACTTTTTAAA
>JAQIXJ010004186.1:0-11249 GCA_034700185.1 Phthiracarus laevigatus | reverse complement strand
AATAAACATAATCTTAATTGCAAGCTTTTGAGTTAATGTAAGCGATATTTTACTAGTAGTTATGACTTAAAAATTGGAATATGTAAATATACAAATATAAAACTCATATTAATAGTGAAATTCAAATTTTTTGTAAGATATAAGCTCACAGTTAAGCTCAAGGCAATTCATAAATTAGTAAGCTCAGGTGAACATTTTAATTTGGAAGCTCAGCTCAATTTTTACCAGTTTCGAGTCTAAGCTCTGCCAGTTCAAGCTCAAGCTCAGGAAAATTGAGCATTCTGCCACCATTAGATATAAACAACAATAACGAGTATTGTTTTATTAAAATTGACTAACATTGATTATTTCGGTGTGACGTTTGTTTTGCGAAAGATCGGTTAAAGTGCATACACTAAATAATTCGTATGCGTATTCTATATTAAATGAAACGCTATTATATTTCGAAAATAGGAACGATATTGGCTGCGAGTGACTGCGAAAATGGCATCAATTTTTTCTAAAAAAAAGCTTACAGGCATTTGACTTAACCCTGCAAACACTGTGTATCAAACAAAATGAGTCGTTATGCAAATTGCGCGCTAACTATTGATTTTTCAATATATGCTAACTTTTCTATATTATATTCCACTCTTTCCAATATTTTTCAATTTTCCTTATTTTTTCGTGCGCTGGTATTTTATTTTCGCTACAAAAATCTCATTTTTGGTATGAAATTGAATTTTCTATTTTTTGCCACTCTCTTTCTGTCTATTTAACTAGAGCACAATTTTTTCTTTAATACTCTGTTATAAAATTGTTTCACATTTATTTCGCACAAATGCAAATAAATGAAACGTTTCTTAATAAAATGAGCTAAATTTAAGTGAAATTTAACGAAAATTTGAGTGAAATTTTTATAACTTTATATCACTAAATCTACAAACATAATCGGATTATATTTAAATCATTCAAATAAATTTTATTATTTTTGTAATAAATAATATATTTTATTTACTAAATTGTTAACAGGGATTATAAATAAATTACATAAGCCATTAAATTAAATATATGGCATAGCATAGAGAATTCGAATTTAAAATTATAATGTACATCTCGCTAAAAATATTTGCTGTATTTTTATTTAGATTGAATTTTTTAAACTATTTTAAATTGTTAATTATTACTCAAAAAAATTATAAAAACTAATATATATATATATACAACTTTTAACAGCCTTAAGATATGTATTTCGCTCCCTTATGCGTAGAATCCCGTTGTCGATCGATACCGGCCTCTATTGTAGATTATAATCATTTTTCAAGCTTTTGTGTATCTCTTGTGGTAACATCTTTATTCAAACCACGTATAGAAAAAAATCTGTTGCCTTTGAAATGAAATAAATTATTAAATACAATTTTTTCTCATTTTGCCGCTGAATACTATTTTTATCGTCATGTCAAATAAATATGAGTTCAGAGCTTAGAGACGTCTTATTTTTCAATCGCGTTCACTTTTTATTCACTAATGTTTACTGTGTCTGTGACAGTTTCTCTTACCATTTTTCTTAAAATTTTGGTCTATTTGCCAGAAGTGTCTGACTGTTTACAATGGTTTTAAATTTTAGATTTAGATAATCTAGGAATAATAATAATCGAGATAATAATTATTTGCTCCATAATTTTATTTACTAATCGTGTGGGCAATTGTCCTTTTATTTTTGTTTAGATATTAGTATATAATTAATGTCCATAAAAGGTGTCAAAAAAATATTCCGAATAATGAAATTCAATTATTTGAGTCAATCTAACAAAACAAATGGTAAAATGTTGAACTTTTAATTGACTTTATTATCAGAATATTCAACTAAAGATATGCTATTTTAAAGAGTGAAAGGATTATTGTATAAGAATTACTTAGGTTAATGGAACAATGTGTGATAATTTATTCTTCATATTAATGGAACAAACTTATAAGTTTTATATCCCAAAGGGCAAGATGCTCATCAAGTATTTCAAACTGCTAATTTATTGATGGTCAAATACATTAGTTCAACTTGTTTGTAAAAAGTGAGCAAAAAAGGGTATATCGTTTAGGGTGACAAATATGGTCCCAGTCTCACTTTGGGCATCCTTGGTTGGAAAATTTATTAACATTTAACATTATAATTACCATATCTCTCTGTTAACTCCAGACGGGAATATTTAAAAAATGAAAGTTCTCTCCACTTACAATTAGCATCAGAACATATGATCATTCTAACTTCTACGGGTGTTATAAAAAATCAAATGCTTTCCCACAAATTACAATGCACTCAATTGTCGTTTAACTCGTTTTTAACTTTCCAACAATAAACTCTCTTATTGACCTTAATAATCTTGAACAGACACTATTCTCTCTCTCTCTCTCCGCCCGCTCTTCCTCTCAACTCTCGGACGTCTTGTGACTTCTTTTTTGTCGAACGAAAGATTTATTGGCAAACCATTAATTTCATTTATGGTGACAAGAGTTGACATTAAAAGAATCATAAAATTCATCGCAATGTTAACCAAACAAAAAAACAGTGACAGTAGAAGTAGTAAAAGGCACGTGAACAAGTAAATCTACTCTAATATAATAGATATGGCATTTGCGATAAACGCGCACAAAGTTTTTCACAGAGTTAACCAAAAAAATGGGACATCAAATTGATTTGTGTCGCATATTGAAAAATTGGTCCATCAATGAGTTCGGTATTTTAGTTTTACAATAAAATATTTTTTAAGTCCCAGTGTAAAGAATAAACGACGTTCGTTTAATAGTGAAATAATTAATAATGATTTATTTTTTATTTTGATTTACATTTCGATGACTATTGAATTAAAAAAATCCAAACAAATGTTTAGTATCGCGATTTTCCTGTACTTTTCGTATGTGTACGCGCGTTCACTATCGTTTATCGTAATGATGTCTTTTTTCGCAGTCAGTCACACACAAAAGTAAAATTAGGTCGACTAATGGTCAGTTAGTAAACGAGAGAAATAGTAATAAAAATCTTTCAGTATCGCGATTTCGCGATCGAAGTGTGCGTATCGGCTTCTGCTAAAAACCTTACTCCCAGAGACAGTTTATCTCAACATCTCTCGCGTTTCGCATAATGGCGATGAGAAAAGACTAGTTTTGTTTTGTCTCTTTATTTCTATCGGTTCGCTAACGAAAAATCACTGTACATATTTTTTGGCGGATAAATGAGTGCATAGACATTGATTCAATGTATGGCTTGTTAACAGATGGCTAAAGTCGTATAAATAAAAAAAATGTTATACACGTGCGGGCAAATGCATTAACGTATGAATAAAGAAATGAACAATCGATAGAGAAATAGATATTTTCGATGCATAAGGTTTTCCGAGTTGTGTGCTATTCTTTTGTTCAATTTAATCGAAACGTTTGAATGTGTTCACTGATATTCGTTTTGTTATTAAATTGAATTTCTAATAACTGCATCTTTTTTAAACTTATTTTCGAATAATGCATAGCTTAATGACGATAATATGAGAGTTAAATGCTTTTAAATTTCTAAATTTAATTTTGTTTTGTTTGAATACTTTACACAAACAAGAATAACGAAATGAATATAATTTTGATATTTTCAATCAAATTATTGTATTTTAGGACAGAATTTATACTGACTAAAACAAAACGAAAAGCGATGAAAGAAAAAGTTTTTATTCCCATTCAAGATTGTTATTTTGTTTTTAACAAATGTTTAATATTTATTTCAGGATTTATTGTATTATTTCAAAATCTATATGCAAACAGAACTTCGTGATTATACTACTATTCCACAATAATAATAATAATTATTATTTATGTATTAAATGCATTTGCATTAAAGTTTCAAATAAATATATCTTTTAAAAGTTAATGAAAAATTTATATTTATTGTTCATCATTTGAAATGAAAATAATGTATTTATCATATAGAGAAACTAACTTCAAATGTTTAATTTAAGCATTAAATATGAAAAATAAAACATTCGCTTAGAATAAAAAAAGCAGTTTTCGTTTTGTTAACCAGAATCTTTATCTTTTTTTGTTAATTCAAGCCGAAAGAGACTTTTATTGCGTTGAATTCGCTATAAAAATAATTGGAAATAAAAAACTGAGCAATTACAAGTGAAATCAAAAACTTTATTGATATTGCTTAAAATCAGCAAGAATTAAAGGTCTGTATAAACATTTTTACGCAGATAGCAGCGACTAAATTAGTTTGTAAAAATCTAACGTTATATCTCTTTAAATTGATATGACATTTGCCAATTTAAATCGAATAATAATTATTATTTTATTTAAAAAACACAAATGTTCCAAAATTCAGTCAATCACTTCGCTATGTATATATTCGGCTAAAAGCTTATTGAGACGAAATCATAAAATTATTGTCCCTGATTATGCAAACTTTTAAATGTATTGTGCAAAATATTTTAGTTTTTTTACTTTTTTGTTTTTGCTTTCCAGTATATTACTGTATTCTGTACAAAATTAATATATAGTACTGTATTATGCATAATCAACAATCAGTATCTACGGTACAATAGATTATATATTTAAGTCACATTTTAAAAAAGATATATATAATACGTGAATAATAATTAATCTAAAATAATAATAATAATAATAATAAATGAGCACAACATTTATTTTTCGTTGCCATCATTAAAATTATTTATATTGTTCCATGTGTTGATAAGTTAGATAATAGAGAACGTGAATTACAGTTGTGTGCGAGTGTCTGCAAATGAAACTGAACGAGTAAAGTAGACATCAGTTCCGTTAAAACATTAATTAAAATAAATGAAAATTGGTGCTCAATTTCACATTTTTCTAATTACTATGCATGTAAATGGTATGAACTGATATCGAGTCAGGGAACAGTAATTTATAAAAATAATGAATTAGAAAGACAGTATCGGTTGAATTAAAGATACAGTGTTTTGAAAATAAACTACATTTACATTATTAACAAGTCATTGAATAAAAAATACTTTAATTAGTTGCAAATATCTTGTCAATGTTTCAATTGATAGAATAAATAAGAAATTCTAGAAAAAAATCAATATTTTCTTTATAAAAAACAGATACAGAGTATTTAAAAATACTCGCGCGACTAATAATTTATAGGAGTATGACAAAACAATAAAATAATAGCAAAATAATCAGTCTCGACTATTTTTTGGAAATCTGACATTATTGAATTATAAACTAAAACTAGTTTGGAATTTAGTCAGATATTATGACTGTATCGATCTTGTTTTGTTCTAATTTTAATATATATATTTTAACGATATTTTGTAATTTGTGATCGCAATCTTTAAGCAAAATTTTTCAACCAAACTTTTACAGATTTAATTTATTAAACTGGATTGCTATCATACATTGAATTTCCTCTATTTTCCACAGAATCTATTTATGCCATCTAGTGTTGAGTAACACAATTTTTGTAAGAAATAATCTTTAATAATAGTCAACATTATTACTATGATTAGTAGAGACGAAAAATTCAGGAGAATCCTTATTTATATTGGACATAGTTAAAACTAATACAATAAAAGATGTGGACGAATCATATAAAATTAAGCATTTTGAGACCTATTTAATGTTCCTAAAAATCCTGATTTTTTAACTTAAAATCCTGATAACTCCTGAAAATCTATAATAATCCTGTATTTATTTTAATGGGAACTTTGTCTACAACATATGACGTTTTTGTTTTCGGAGTTATTTCATTCATTAAATCGGTACATTTTGTAATTTCATCACATTATTCTGTGTCTCGATTTGAATAATCTCTATATGTGCTTCTTTATGAATAACTCTTTAATTGTACAACACTGCAACTTTTTATTAAAATCAAGAATTTTTAACACTTTTGGCAAACAATGTTTTTTGATTAAAATTTTAATTAATTTAATACTTTTTCAAATTGTTTTTAAAATGAATATAATAAATAATGTGATTTAACGAAAACCCATACCATAAACCAATGATTCCACCAAAGTTACAGACAAATTCTAAAAAATCCATTTTTAATACTTCCGAATAAGTTATAAATCGATTCCGGGATTATAGTCACCTCAATATTATCACTTTTTCCGAAGTTTTAGACATGTCTTATTTTGAAAATTTCACTTAAAACAAATGGAAATTGACAATATTTATTGCAAAATATTGCCATTTTTTCTGTAATATTAGTAAATTTATTGCAAAACTTATATTTTTTGTATTTCATAAATCATAATACATAAATGTAATGCAACTAAAATTATCGTTTAAATACTTGGGAAAACTATATGATAAACATGAATCCGAAGTTTTGTGTGTGCGATACATAATGTTTTCTTTTGAACTGATTTTATTGCATTTTATTTCGTTTAGTTTTTCCATTAAGCTGAATAAAAAATTAGATTTTCAGTATTTTTATCATTGACTTCAATAACTCTACAATTGTGTGTACTCCAAAATACAAGATAAATAGGTACTGTTACAGTGCCATCAGTTTTTAGCTTAGTATTCAACTTAAAATTAATTTGGTTAATATTGTTATTAATAATAACATTCTCCTTGATTAATAATTGCTTAGTTTCTATAAAATTATAATAGAAATATGATCGAGAAAATGCAATATCGTATCCGATTGAAATATCGTATCATTATTGTCAAAAACCCAATGCCATATATATCTGCTTATGCATTCAGTTAAAAATATTGTTTTAAAAAGTTAATTGAGATAAATAATTTTGTAACATAACAAATCAGATGTAAATCGATCATCAATTTGTTCATTACATCTTTTAGTTCGCACATTTGTTCATTTAGCATCAGTTAAACATTCCTTTTACTTGTGTTTATCATTTATGGACATTTTAAGTCTGGTTATTAAGAACTATAATTAAAATTTATTCACTTACTGGACAATTGTTTATATCCTTTTGAATAAAGGATAATATTTCGTGATTGCTCTCAATCACATCATCAGATCCGTGTATATAAATTTTATAGAGATTTTAAACTCATTTTTGTTGCGATGCATTAAATTAAACGTTTAAACAACAAATGATATATTTAACGTATATATACGTTTGAATCAGTTTATTGCTATCATAGCCTGTACGTTTAAAATTATTAACATACTTGTTAAAAATTATTTACAGGTTTTTTTTTATTGAGAGTAGTACTTTGCAATTGAAAATAGCCGTGAAACTTGTATACGATATACCATATACGATAAGGATATAAAAAATACTTTTTTGTTTCTCTCTCTCTCTCTCTCAAAATTAAAACTTAAGCCAAGTTGCTTATTACACATTAATGGGGTGGCTTTAATTGAGTAAGTAAAATAATTCATAAGTTTTTTATGTCAGCTAATTGGTAGCATTCGAGTCCAGACCCTATATTTATTAAAGAACGTTAACGTAATAATCTGGTGCTAACATTATACGATATCTGTGAGATTATACGACAATCAACAATTTATTATTTTAAAGACTATTGACATTGCATATTTATATATCGATTCTTACCTGATTCGTGAGTTAGGACTTATGTTTCTGTGCACATTTCGAGCTAAATATAGCAAGACGTTAATGTTTACTCAAAAACGTTTAAAAAATTTAAACCATTCATTTTGTTTCATATTTACCATCAGCTGTTAGAATATCACAAATTAAAATCAAATAATTTATTATTACGCAATAATCCATTAACAACATAATGGTATATAATGCGCTCAAAATTCACACAAAGTTGAAATAAACTTATAGTTAAGGTCTACTTTTCTGTGAAATATTCAATCTATGCATGTAAAGACCGCACACTTATATGGTGTAAAAAATAAGTTGGCGTTTTAAGGAAATTGAATATTTATGAGAATTACATTCGTATGAATCACAAAATATTTTAAATAAATTTAACTATGAATTATAAAATTATTGACGCGAATTTTTCCCACTCAAACAGCATTTCGTAAATACTTCAAAATTTGTTACATAAACAGACACAGATTGTTATACAAAATTAATTTATTGAAACATAAAGTCTGCTGCGTGTTCGAAATTAACGTTGTAATTAATTGAATATACAGTATATATATATTATAAGCTAACATTATTTATTAAATATCGACGACTGTAAATTAGGTCCACCGCGAATCATTTGCAAATCTACTAATGATAATCCTTGATTCGGATAACCGCCACTCATTGTTGTCCTATTTGACGAGTGTTTATTTCTTGACAAAAACAAAATTAAAAATGTTTGAAAACTATTGGCCATAACTTACTGGCACACAGACAAACCCATAACATAATGGCAAATTTCCAATATGCCATAAAAATACTTTTTCGTTTCTCTCTCGGTCCGCAACAATATAATTCTGTTTCACGCTCTGCTAAGATACTTGAATAAGCTTTTAGTCATACAATTTGGGCTCATTCCTCCCTACGCGACTGTATCGCTAATTCTTTAGAACATCTGTATACTAAAAATTGCATACGCGACTGCGTTATGCGTGTTAATGTGAATTACGCAATGCAATTAGAGATGAAAATTTCAGTGAAATTTTGAAATGAAGTGAAACTTTCAGTGAAAGTTTCAATATTTCAGTGAAATTTTGATGAAACTTTCAAAAAATTTTTATTGACAAAATTTATTACAATAATGAGATATCGTCACTCTCCATTTCAGTATCGCTTGTATAGCTATTTTCAGACTCAGAGTCAGATAAATCTAATTTTAAGTTATAATTTTTAGATTTATAAAAAGCTTGAACTGCGACTAATTTTTCAACCCTTTTATTTAATAGTTTATTCCTATATTTTGTTTGAGTTCTTGAATGCTTTGAAAATATTCTTTCAACTGAAGCACTAGAGCCAGGAATAACTAAAATTTTAATAGCAACATCACAAAAACATTTATAAATTTTATAGTTGCTAAATTCTTGCCACCACTTTACCACGTCTTTAACTTCGCTATTCCACATTCTTCCGATATCGAAAAATCCTAATCAAAATTTATACATTAATGTCATGGATAAGAAAAATTATAATTACCTGATTTTGTTTTAAAATCTGAAAATGATTTGTAAACTTGTGTAACTTGATTTTCATTAAAATTAAATACTTTTACAAAGTTTTCAAAACATTTTTCAGCTGAAAATATTTCTTCATCTTTAAGATCAGCTCCAAGAAGATTAGGATTTAAAACATTTGCCAATAAGTGAATAGGTTTAACAAATGCTAATTTTCTATTTTCAATAATTTTGCGTAACTAAAAAAATCAAAGGTTTAGTTTCAACTAGTGATAAACTCATTTAAATCTTACATTGTAGATTTTTAATCCTGTTTCTAGTTCATCTAAACTCTCAATATTCTTTAAAACATTGTAAAATAAAGTTGGTACTAGTGATATGTTTGAAGTATCCATTTCAATTAACTTAATTGCTTCAACTATTGGTTCAAACAATTTAAGGACTACATCCACATTTTGCCAAAAACTTTCACTTAAACCAAGTATTGCTGCTCTATTAGATGAGTTTAAATAATTTTCTTTTGAAGCCATTTCCGTTAGAACTTCTTTTGCCATTGATACTGATTTAAGCATAGTGTAGATGGAATAAAATCTAAAATGTTATGAAAAAGGGTAATAAAACTATATAAAAGTTGTTATTTCAATGATTTTTTCAGGTGGGTCTTAGATCAGGAGTTAAAATAGGCTGAAATAGATCATTTTTTCATAAAATAAAGCAAAAAATTGATGTTTTAAGACATTTTTTTGAGAGGGTAAACTATCATGGAGTAAAAATGCTGAATTAAACCACTTTTAGGTTTAGTTTCAACTAGTGATAAACTCATTTAAATTTTTATTTCATCGTATATATTTAACTTACCGCGTTTCTACTTGTAATTTGAGTTTATGCGTAATAATATTTGCGTTTTCTTTAACTTTCTTAGAGATTTCCATAAACATAGCCAACTTTTTATTAGATCCTTTAATTTCTACTACAATGGATTTTGATATTTCCAGTGTCTTTCTAACTAAATCTTCTTCTGCTATATCTTTCAAGACTAAATTAAACCAATGAGCAGCACAACCAATTGAGTTGATATTAGGATGATTTTCAGAAATAAGTTTTCTTAAGTTACTCATATTTTTAGCATTATCTGTTACCACAGCGCTGAATTTTTTATAACCTAAAATAAAAATGCTAGATGAAAACTAAACTCAATGCCATTATTTCTTACCGAAACTGTCAATGACAGGCTCAACTAATTTGTACATTTCTTGAGCTGATTGAGAAGTTACACCAGTTGGTATTGATTTTAAGAATATTGGTTTTGGTGTGCATATAATTATGTCGATTATTGATTCACTTCGAATATTCGTCCAAGAATCAAGAATTATGGATAAACCATTACTAGAGTTTATTTCATTTGTATTTATTTCCATTGCCTAATTAAATTTAAACATTGAATTTAGTTTTCAAATAGCAATAAAATTTAATTTACCTTTAAATATTCTTTATCTAAAAGTGTTTTAGAAATTTTAAAACGTGAAGGTATTTTGAAAGATGGTTTTATTAATGTCAAAAAATCTTTAAACTCTTTGTTATTGACACAATCGAGAGTCCAGTTTTGGGAATATATTGCTCTTGCAAGGCTTTCCTCCAACAATGCTTGTGTTTTCTCGGAATTCGCAAATAATTCTTCGATTGTTTTAGAGAAAACTTTTTTGGAACCAGATGTTGTCGGTGTTGATGTCTTCAAGTTTTCTTCACACTCGGATAATGGCGTGGCATTAGGTTTAGTTTTCAATTTTTGAAACTCAATTCTTAGTTCTATTGGCAACTTTTGACATTTATTAAAAAAATGCCCTTTTATTCTAGTGATGTTATTGCTGACATTGCTGTTGCAGAAGTTGCAATTAAATTTACCATCGATTTCGGTCACATGTTTTCGAAAATTACTTTTAACGTTCGGCATGTTTACACAAATTTAAACAAAAACAAAAATAATTTTTTTATTGAGTATAGATGGCGTAGTTGAAAATTTCACTTTTTTTGAAAGTTTCAGTGAACACGTGAAAATTTCACTGAAATTTACTGAAAATTTCAGGGTGAAAGTTTCGCAAAATTTCATTACTAACATCTCTAAATGCAATGCTTTCTCAATTGCATAATGCAATTTTAAATTTGCATTGCTGCGGAATAGGGAGGAATGAGCCCA
Organism: Phthiracarus laevigatus; assembly: GCA_034700185.1. Lineage (NCBI taxonomy): Eukaryota > Metazoa > Arthropoda > Arachnida > Sarcoptiformes > Phthiracaridae > Phthiracarus > Phthiracarus laevigatus. The sequence continues at coordinate 9 of JAQIXJ010004186.1, read as the reverse complement.
AATTGTATG
>JAQIXJ010004185.1:0-11251 GCA_034700185.1 Phthiracarus laevigatus | reverse complement strand
GGTCATAATCGAAGCTTAATCTGTAATAGTTAGTATTAAGCGCGACTCTGTAATCTACAACACCAGACAGACAGACAGACAATAAACACAACAGTTTAATGATTTTATTTCGAGCAATAAACAAACTTGATTATTGACTTATAATTTAGATTCAATTATTAATGATTAATAAACGAAATTGTTAACAAAATGATACGTTTATTTGTGTTTATTCTACATTACTTAGTATTTTGTTATATATTCTAATTTATTGTTTAATTTGATGAAATAACAGTAAACAGTAAAAACATTTTATTTAACAATACACATCTTCTATTTTAGTTAACATTTCATTGACTATTAAATGATAAAAGATATTCTATTAAGTTATTAAGAATATTTTATTAGTTTATGTTTAGTATACTATGGGTTATGCTATAATAGTACCAATGTTTTTTAGTTACTCATAAATAACTTTTGGCAAATATAAACACTTTTCGTATACTTATTTTATTTACGCTTAGTTCTTAAGATATGTTGTTTTATGATCATTTATGGTACAATTTATTTGCAACAAATGGTAAAAATAACGTTTTTATTCCCGACGCGATTATATTTTGAAAAGGGATTAGTATTAACTTTTAAAATATTTTATATATATTGAATTAAATAACTGTTTTTAAATTCTGGATTAACATTATATTCTTAAACAATTATGTGGAGTAAAATTTAAAAAACATTTACTTTAATTAATATGTTCTTATCTATGCATTATCAAAAATGTGATTAATCTTGAAAAATATATGGGGTGTTAGGAAGCAATTTTTTGAAATCGAAAATTGTCACAACACATTTTATAAGTTTAAAATGTCACATCAAAAGTTCGTGTGCGCAAAACATATAAAGAATAAGCTCTTTTTTATTTTATATTTTTTTGAAATCAATTATTTAAATTTTTGATGATAACTTTTGTTTTTTGATATAACATTTAATAGTTGAACGCTTATACGGTACGATATAATAAGAAACAACTAACCGGTAAGCTATGATATACGTATACGTACATTATATAGACTTTAATAACTTAATTTAATATGTAATGTATATTAATTTTTTTCTTGTAAATTTTACGATTCACATAAATTTAATATTTGATTTTGTGGAGCGTTTGTATCGTTTGGCGTATTCATTTAGCTCATCGGGAGTTGTTTCAGTGGATGCCAAAATTGAGGCCAACGAATAGATTTTATTCGCTTCATCGTTGCTATCGTCGAAACTATTTTGATTACTTCTATCCGCAACAATCCTTCCCCACTGACCCAAATCATTGTCCGTATCGTAATAATAATTATTAGCGCTTTTCTTGCGCCTCATTCCCGAATACATTGAGATTGGGTTGTGATACTTTTTGTAATACGACCTTCGGATACGTTGGTATCGATTTGGTAATGTATAGGGCAATACTGGAATCACTTGTTGAGCGTATGGTTGAATAAAAGACGGTAATTCTTGGTTAATATCGTCATCAGATGTTGATGTTTCGCCGTTACTATCGATTTCGACGATTGGAATATTGTTAGGGTAATAATATTGGTTTAGTTTATCCAAATCAACGTAACCGTCGTCGTCGAGATCGTAACGGTCTTGAAGTATGGAATATAGCGCTTGAGAGACTGGAACTATGTTTATATCATTCGATAATATAGGATATGCGTTATAGTTATCACTTTCTTCTTGTTCTTTGGCTAATGATGCGAGCGATGCTAAAAAATCTTCATAATTCGTGCTACGCTTCAACCGTAATGCTCTGCGTTCGCGTCTTACGTTTAGCAAATCTTCCAAATTAGAGTGCAATGAATTTAGACTGCGGTAATGCGATCTTTTGTAGCGATTCTGTTTTAAACCTTTTTGATATTCAGAAGGCGTTAAACGAATTGTTTGCGCGTTATCTGAAATGATAGTTATTTCGTAGAACGAAAAAATACAGCAAAAAATAAAGTAGGCTATATTTATTTTGTTAGTTTGAAAATTTTACTTTTTATACTTTATCCAAATCATTTAAATTACTATAAGTTTAAATGATTGCTTTTATATTAGTTTTGTGTTATTCGTTAAGTAGACTTAAATTATCATAATTCAAATATTGGGGCGAAACAACACTTGCAAGTAGAAATATTGAATCTAAAAATCAAGAATGACTAGAAAGGACCGCTAATATTGAATTTATGCAGAATAAGTTTTTATCTTGAAATAGTTTGCACATTTTTTATTCTTTTTTTTGGTAAATATGCAAAGTTTTTTGCGTGTTGCTAATTCTAACCTTGATTAGGCAATGCATTCGATTCTATTTTAAATGATAACGTAGTAACAAACTAATTATATAAAAGTAGTTTTACATCGTGGTTAGAATACAATCAATTAGAATTAATGAGGGCTATTATTGTTTTCTATGGTAAATATTGCGTTGGTTTGTTTGTTTTATCGGCACAAAGCTTTTATTCTTCTTATAAACCATAGTGAATAACGTACAGCTGTCGCAATACATTCTCTAATAGTATTTCAAATACTCTGTTATTCTCGGAGTTTCAAGAATCAAAACCTGTTGTTCTGTAAATTTATATTTCTTCTTTCGAAAGGATCAAATTTCTAAAATGTGGATAAGGTATTATAACCTGATATCTAGTTTTATTATTATTTTTGTATAATCCGCTCAAATTAAAAAAAGTGATTTAATTTACCTGTTGGATTTGAGATACCTGTCTGTGTAAACTTTCAATAATGAAGGGATTTCATTCGTTCTTAGATTTTATTTAGATTAAAAATAATTTTTACGATATAAGCCTTTTTAGTAAAAATTGGTCCATAACACACTTTTCAATAAATTTCGAGTCAATAAAAGCAACGCAAACATAGACTACATAGTATGCATAAGGATTAAAGTATGATAAATATAATGTAGACACGCGCTTATTTGTGTCTGTGTGTAACATTAGAACAGATTTTTATGTTTACTGTTCTACAGATTTCCACTGTTTGAACACCGGTTAAATCTATTTTTTTAAAAATATTCGATGAAAAACTATTTATACGCTATGATACGATTCAAGTAACAATTTTCATATATTTAGTTACGTAGATTTGTAATCATTATTAACGAAAAATTTAATAAAATTGTTTATAACCCTAATTTATATTATGGGTCTAATAAAATTTAATTATCATTTAAGTCAAAATTATAGTTTTAGTTTTATAAAATTAAATAATAAAACAAAAATCGAAAAAAATTAATTAAATGATGCACAAGTTTTAATGAACTTCACAAATTGTTTTCAATTAATTGCTTTATAATTTTTAATAAAGTTAATAAAAACGATTTTACAAATAAAACAAGAGCGACACATTCAAAAATAGCTCACTTTTCTTTTCATAATGCACTATTACGTGTCAAATAAATAAGTTTCTAAGCCAAAATGGAAAAATGCAAAATTCTTTAGTTACAGTAATAATAGAAATATTAGAAATCCATTTATTTATATAAGACTGCGATGGATAGACATACAGACATTGTCAAATCCATAAGCTCGCCTTTTCACAAAAAGTGAGCTAAAAATTTAGAGTATATTGTGAGAAACTTTAAATTAAAATTCATTTAGTTAATTGAAATTTGATGGCGGAGTTCATATGAAACAATATAACAATAATTAAAAGGCAATTAAATTAAACTAATATTAACAGTCAAAATTACTAATAGATTGGGAAATAATGAGCTATTGCTTACAATGAATATATAGCTACTTAAACAAATTGTTGTTCATATATCTAAAAGTAAACTGTAAACTGACGGCAAATTTTTGTTATATGCACTTTGAATCAAGAGCTAATTAAATTGTTCTGTTTCGTATATGCTGGCAAATTATAATATTAAAAGCGATGGCAACAGAACTCATATGACATTGCAGTGCATCCCACAAAGTTTGTAAATGTACCATAATTTAAAACCATTCTAATGTCAATTCCTTTTACGAATTTTTTCTGGCGAGTGAGCTATAATTTAAATTTATTCGTTTCTAACAGAAAACTTTTACATAAGTAACAATTTCTCTTCTCTTTTCTATTTAACTTTAGTTTTAATAGAATCGATTATTTATTACGTTTCTTGAGGCGAAAACTGCTCACTTCAATATTTGTGAGCTAAACATAATATATTATTTTTATTTCCATCTTATTTAATATTAAAAGAATTCTTTTATAAAAAGTCTTTTATTAAAAAAAATAAAATAATTAAATTCGAAGTAAGATTTGTGAGCATCTGTTGGCAAAACGAGTTGTTTTTAACTGGTTTTTAGTACTTCAGACTCTATTATTTGGACAAACTTTATATGATCAAAACACTTGCATTTACATTAGAGCTGCGACGTAACAGATTTTAGGAATTTGTTTAAATGATTGGGTGAACAAATCTAAAAGCTTCCGATTTACAAACCAACAACTTCTTTGAAAAGTGCTATAATTCAAAATTTTAGTTCTCTATTTTCTATCAGAAGCTCCTCACTGTGAACAAATAAATAAGATAAAAAATCAATAGATAGAATGCATTATATAATTAGGTCACAAAAATGGGTTAACGCAACTTGAGTTGCGTTTAAAGAATAAAAGTTAAGATCTTTTTTTGATTAAAAATGTATAGTCTATATATAGAGATGATCGTTGCCGGTAACGACAAAACAATAAAATCGGCGGACATGACCTGTATTATTAACATTACCGGTAAAAAATAAAAAAATTCTGTGGGCATAACGGATTTATAAAAATGAAAATATTTTTATGAAAATATATTCGCTTTTAATTTGAATTATTGGATTTAAGTTTTGAGCAATTATTTACACAATGAAAATATCAATTTTTTTGTATTTTTCAGTTTTCTAATAATTTTAATCAATTGTAGTTATCAAATCATCGTGAATTAATTAATTGATTCTTCAGATTTTTAGCTTTTGGATTTTTTAATGTTTAATCATAATCAAATAATGTAATTGTAATCGTAAAATGTTTTTTAAATATTTTTTACAAGCGATTAAAAACTATAAATTATATCTTTGCTGTATTTATCGTTATTAATGAACAACATGATAAATAAATAGTTTGGAAAATGGCAGCCATTACCGGTCACCACCGGTTTTATAACCGATTACAACCGGCAGCTCTATCTATATAATTTATTGTTAGAATAAGTAATTTTTTAACTGTTATCGCTTGAAAATTTCTAATTAACTTGCATAGAGTTATCTTTAGTGTTTCAAGAAAAAGTTTTAATTTTTTTCTGAAATATAGATTAAGTATTATGATATGAATATAAATTAGGCTTAGTGTTGCGGCGGATACATGCTTTTAAAACTGTGCTAATCTCTATGAAACGCATTATAAAAATATGCGCAATGTTAACATAATGACAAAAAATAGTTCTAGAACTAGTTATCTAATGTTCTTTATACAATACTGTGTTACATATTTAATATTTAAATTTTTAATTTATGCGAAAATAATTTGAATATTTCATGAGCGTTTTTGAATATTAATAACTTAAGCCGATATCGTTTCGTACAAATAAATGATGTGGTATTCCCACACATCTCATTTGTAGCACTGGTCTCTTTCAACTTTATTCTTTCGGTTTATGCGTTTTAATCAAATTAAATTTTTAAGGTTGAATGAACATGAAAGAGACCAGTTCGTCATGGAAAAGAGCCCAGATTATTATTACAAATAAACTTAATAAATCGGGTATATATCTAATATTAGAAAAATATTAAGTTTAAGGTTAGAAAGAAAAATCTAAAAATAATTAAATAATAAGAAAATCAAAAGATTAATTAGAGCTTAGTTAATAGTTAAATTAGACGTTCAAATTCATGGTTACTTCTTAAAAATATATATTTAAGTAAATTTTAGACTATCGTATGGGCTTAGACTTTTGGAGTTTAAATTACAATGACAGGTTGACGAATACAAAACATCACTTTAGTTTATATTAATGATAGGAAGATGAAGATGAATTTGGTTTTACAGTAAGTGTTTAGTTGCCTTTGGGCCATATATAGCTTAAGAGTTAATACAATCTGGTGATGTGCTCTTTTATGTTCAGTGATGCGTACTCTTGTCACTCGCGCTCATTAGAATGATTAGAAAGCTCACATTCACTTTCGAGCGCTCGAGCACTGAGCGTGCTTTAATAGAAAATTTTAGTATACGATTATTTTACTAATAACTCAAAGTACAAAGTAAAGAATGTGTAGAATAATGAATTATTATTTAAAGTTTTATAAAAAAAATCTTATGATAAATCTGCTCGAGCGTTGTGCGTCACTGTAAATGTTCACTCATTTACGTATATCATTCGCTTTGAGTATCATAGATCTTAATATACTTTGTAACTTAAGATTTAACTTAGATTTACAAAATGTACATATTTTTTATTCTAACAATTCAATGTATCAATTAAAATCAATATATTAGAACTTAGACTCTGCTCAATACCCAGTTATTTATAAAACTAACCGAAAAATTGATTAACAAAAACATCGAAATAAATAACTAAAATAGCCTAAAACCTTTTCAAAAAACAAAATGGGTTTAACTACTCACCTAAAATAGATTGGGGCACAGATGACGTCACGGATGATTGTATTTGACCATTCATTAAATCTTTATTATATTGATGTTTGCCATTATTATCATTAGATATGTTTGTGGATGCAAATGATTGGCCGTTGCTTTCATGCAACTCGTTTCCATTGAAATTATCGGTAAATTGAGCCACATTCTTATATTTACTCAATTCAGTTAATTGATCCACTGGATTATCATTAATTTTGCGATCAGCGTTGTCAGTAAAATCTTTACTATATTTATCTAGTAATTGAGACCCAATTTGTTTGCGTAATAATGTTTTATATCCTTGTTTTGCGTTTATCTGGTTGGCGTCAATCGATTGCGAATCAGTCGTTGCGTTATATTGATTGAGATCTTTCTTTGAGTGGTTATTACCTAATAAACGGTTCGTTTTAGCGATATTAATCTCTATTATCGACTGAATTAATCTTAAGTCTAAGTTAATTACTGCATTTTCTAATTATTCAATGCAACGTCTAAATGTCGTACAGACTATTTTACGTGTGTATTGCTAATTGAAAAACTCTTTTTTTTTGTAGACCGTTGTTTTAATTTATTGAATAATCTGTTCCAATAGATAATTGAAACGAAAATTTTCTATTATTAGCTGCTAATTAAAAATAGTTAGCGCGTAGTCGTACAACTAATGGCTAAGCCATATGTAATTTAAAAGAATTTTGTCGAAAAATTATTCGTATTATAAGTCTACAATCGTTTAACGTTTTAAATTTAAATTGAATTTATTTAGTCTAATATAAATTACAATTACCTTTAAAATCGTAAGTATCGTTAATTTTTAGTGACTTGTTATTTTCGAGTTGCGGCGGTGTGGGCGAACAAATCGTAGGCGGAATAGATGTAACGACGAAGATAATCATCGGCCAAAGTATGCCAAATATTACCTTACTTTGTAATAGAAGCATATTTTTTTATTAAAAAATTTATCAACGTTTTAAAAATACATTTATAACATTTATATTACGAATGTAATATATATTTGTTTAAACTAAACAGTTTTACGGTTAACTAATAGTATTTTTGAGTTATTTATATGAAAAATTCAATGACGGCCACCAATAAGTGTTATATAATATGTTTTGTTCGTCTTATCACGAAAACATAAGCATTGGGTTCGCGTGGATCGATGCGATGCAACACTCTTATACTCGGCTAAGATCGATAAAAAGGTGGTTTATTTAGATAAAAGTTTGTCATTTAATGCAATGGCGCATACAATTACGAGTGTTGCACATACTCAAACAATATTTTTCGAAATTACACAAACCATTATACTGTATATATGGGAAGAAGTTGACAGATTTTTGCAACGTTCGTGTTTTATTGTTTTAAGTATTATTAAATGATTGCGTGCTAATATGGAATACTGTTTATTGTGTTTGAATTATAAATGAATTTAAACTTACACTCAAATCGAAATGCAAATATTATTCAAATCTGAATATTAAGCTTAAAAAATTCATCCAATAAAACAAAATTTTAGAATTTCCTCTCATTTTAAAATGAAAGAAAGTTTAGATCTAGTTTCTTAAGGTTTTAGATGTATTTTCAGAAAAAGATTTATAACTCTAGTGGAATCTATTAATAAAATTATTTTTTGACAATATCTGTTTGAAAAACGGATTCAAATTCAAACTTAAATCTCACGAGATGATCTCAAATTCTAAGTTTAATAATTTTATTATTGTATTAGATTTTTTTAAAGTGGCTAAAATTTAATTTTTAAACTTGTCAAAAGTTTCATTATTTAACATTTTGATTTCGTTATCAATGAATTTAGGTTTTAACAGTTTTAAAGCAAATTAAAAGTTAAGTTGTGTGAAATTATTTTGAAAAGTTAAAGTGTTCTAAATTTTTAAACTCTTAAAATCGCTTTTTAAAATGAAATAGAGTATATTGTTTTGATTTCGTCCGTCCGTCGTTTTATATGTATGTCTGTCTGTCTGTCTTTGTGATCGTAATCAATAAAACGAATTTTGCTTTTTTATCTGATTCAAAAATCATATTTATATTGATTTGGGTTTGTCCAACCGCTCGTTTTTCTATGCACTCTACTAGTCACAATAGATTCTGTAAAACAGTCTTATTTTAATAATGGAATTTTGATTTTTATTTTAATAAAATGACATTCCGTTGATAAGATTTTTGTTTGCTTTTGGGGATCGTTAGTGAGTTTTTTAAGATATTCGAAAATATTTTCAAAAACAGTATCAGCTAATTAACATAATTATTATAACTAAAATATTAATCTTAATGCCCCAAATGCCATTATTTTTATTCAACTTATTTTTATAATAAAAAATTAACTATAGATTTGAAATTTGAAACAATTTTAGATTAGTATTAGTTAAACGTTATTGGACTGGAAAAATGTCTCCAATGGGACCTTAATGGGATCCGTTTTTATTTTTATTTTTTTTCGTTAATGGAACGTTAGTCCTTTTCTTGGATCAGTTAGTGGAAGGTTAGTTGTGCGGAATATTCTATTATCTTTAATCACTACTCTAAAGCTCAACACCGTTATGGTGCAAATTTCTTATTGTCAAAGTTAACGTCTTTTTTCTTGTTTGGAGTATCGGCGCTTCATGTAGTAATACGATAATAATTTAAAATCGTTTTTAAATTCATTGACGATTTATAAGGTGGTGAATTACGATTACTTTCGCGATCAGTAATAAAATAGGTATATTTGTCATATTCAGTTAACAATTGCGAATGAATTTACTATTAGAACTGTTTCTTATACTCGTATTGTACTTACGTTTAATTAATCTTTTCTTCAAAATTAAATTGTAAATATTGGTTTTGTAAAACATATGTTACATAAAAAACTATTTTTATTGTAATTTCAAAGTTATTCATAAATTTAGTTTTATAAAGTGATTTAAATGGAAAATAAAAGTAAAAATTTCTTCAATTTTAACAATAACTTTATTCTGTTAAATGGTTAGGTTATAATGTGTATCTGTAGTAGAGGAGGCAAAACTGAATATGAGAGTCCCATCCCGCTCCTTTAATTTTAAGTAATAGTCCTATCCTGTCCCGTTTTATTTAGGGAAATATTTAGTCCCGTCCCGTACTGTTCCAATGCTATTTTATTTTTATCAATATAAAGATGTTAATTAATTGAATAAAAAATTTTATCCACTTTTCGTTGATAAAAACTCAATACTTCTACATAAGATACAATATAACAGTGATTGAAAATTTTTAAATTTTCGAATCCAGTAACGTTCCATTAACGGTCCCAAAAATAGTATTAACGGATAGCAATAACGTTCCATTACAGACACCTTTTTTCTATTCCACTAACGTTCCACTCATTCTAAAATAGTTATCTCAAATTCCAAATTTTATTCATTTTATTTTATATAAATAAGTTGATTAAAATAATTCAATATTTGAGGCATTTTGTCAAGTTAAAATAATATTTATATAAAAAAAATCAAAAAACTAATTTTTTATGAGAATAAGATACAGATTATCCCCGGAAAATTTAGATAATTTGTTAATTATAAAGAGTAATTTTAATTTCTAAAATATTTTCAAAACTTAACTGATAATACTTATTAAATATATTTTTGAAAATCTGACTTAAAACTCACTAACGTCCATTAACGGAAATAAAAAATTGGTTAACGTTTCACTAACGGCATTTCAATTTTTTTCACTCCACTAACATTCCATTATCGATGCTATTTTCAAATTTCACTAACTTTCCACATTTATGTAGCTAAATTTTCAATCACTACAATATTTATAAGTCATTTCAGTGAAATATTTGCTTAAAATTGAAAAAAATTGGAGTTGCTTTCACAAAAACCATTGACCATTTATAGATTTTCGGGATTATGTCAGCAAATTTTACAATCCCTTCCTGCCCCGATATTTACATCGTACAATTCCGTCCCGATAAATACCGTAAAAATTTTCTTAATACCGATCCTGTACTGTCCCTATTTTCTCAGGACTTATCTGTTCTATAGTTGGCAAAATTTTATTTTGCTGAAGAGGGAGAAAATTTCTGTGAAAGTTTTTTAAGAAAGTTTCTCCAGAGAGAAACTTTTAATCTTATTATTTCCAAAGTTTATAACCGTTTAATATTCGTCTATGGGAATGTCCTTATTCTTTGTTTATGCCATTATTATATGAGAATGTCATTATTGTTTGGGATGATCATTTGGCGCCGACTATTGTTTGTTTTTAAAAATATTTTTCTAGTTGGTATATATTTCTCATTTTGGATTTTAAAAAAAGTTTCTCTCGTATATATTTTTTTGCAACAAAAAAATTATTGCTATTCGTTTTATATAGATAGCAAAGCATGGTAATAGTAATCCTAAAAACGATGTTACTAGACTTAATAAATATGTAAATATATTAATTAAAGGAAATAAATGTTAAGTGACAGTAAAATTGTTCATATAATGAATCAAACGGGATGAGAGCGATACTTCTTTCCCGGAAAAATTGTCGATGCTATAAATAGTTTACATATAACGACAGACAGTTATTAACGATATTTTCATAATTTTTAGATTTTTAGACACCAGAAACTAATTTATTTTTTTCAAATAAAATATCT
>JAQIXJ010004184.1:0-11252 GCA_034700185.1 Phthiracarus laevigatus | reverse complement strand
CGACACCTCATTGTTTAAAACGCCAATGGAATACTGATGGCACTATGCCTAAGTGGGAATCACCGGAATTGTTGACATACGCTTTGCAGAAAAGTGTTGAGCGGTTTCACCCATTTGGTTCTATTTTCGGTGTCGAACACTTCAAAAAGCATTTAAGTATTGGCGGTCACAATGGAGACATGTCTATACCATATGCCACTAATGAGTGAGTTTATATATACAAATAAAAAATATCCTTTTGCAAGCAGTTTCATTAAAATATTTTAAATTAGTATTTTTGCGATTAGTAACATTTTATGAAGTATTATTTCATTTTTAACGATGGAGTCTCCAAAGTTTTAAATAAAATATTTTAAATGCTCGAAAGGTTTATTAGATAACTTACTATTTCTTATTAATTGTCAAAGAATTTAGAAAAATTTAAATTAGTCGATAAGTTTGGGTGATCAATAAATAAATTAAATTATATGAAACATTGACCATTTATAAAATTTCAGTTATTTTGGGAAACTCAGCAAACCTGTTCTCTACCAACCTTATCTTTAATGTTTGTTAATCATGATCATATCCCTTTCTTTCTCAATCTTTTTTCTATATCTAGTCAAAACATAGTTTTATATAAATGTTATGTTACGTATTAATACGTCGTTTACTACAATCACATCGGTAATATCGGTCCGCTTATTACTTATTAAGATTTTACTTATTAATTTTGTTAAGCCATATAAGATCATTAGCTTTGTAATTAATATTATATATTATTTTTAGTGTTGCAAGAGTATGTAAGCGTGGACTTGGGGTATTTAGGATAGACACTGGGATCAGATGGATGTGGAATAGATAAAATTTAATTAATATAAGTGATATAATTGGATTTCTGGTGTATGATATTTTCATTATGAAATTAAATTAACCTTATTATAGCTATTGTCCACAATTTCTTTAGTGGTTGACATATTTTTTAATTTCAAAGTCAATTATTTTATTTAAAACTTAAATATAATTTTAAAATTGACATTCGTCTTAGAAAATTGTTACCTATCACAAAAAATACTATAGAGAAATATTTTGATGGGCTGATACTCAAAATAAGCTTGAATTAAACTATTTATAAAAACTTAGAAAATTTTTTTTCACGCAGACCTTTGTTTCATTTGTTTCACGTATTCGTATTATTTATACAAATATTTAAATGGCAACTACAAAATGATAGAAATTTAGTTCCGATTGATGTTAATCAAAATGGACGTCTAGACCCCCCGTATGATCTTAACAATGGAAAATTAGTGGTTGCAAATATTGAAACTGACACTTTATTGTATTACAATACTACAACACTTGCCGAAGCGTTCACATTTGGTTTTGGCGAGTTTTGCTATATTCCCGATCAGATTGTCGAACACATCAATAATGTTGTGAATATGCGTAAACCTAAACTTCCAGCGGCTGTCGAAAGACTAAGGAAAGCATTGCCGGCTGAAGTGTTTGCAGATTATTTCCCTTTATTCGCAAGCAATACATCCACAGACCTGAATTTCTATCTGCCAGATATTGGAAGCAGTACTAACAATCAAAGCTGTAAAGCATTGCCAGTTCCACCTCTTTTTAATTCAACCGAAAATGGAAAGCGACAGTTACAGAAATTTAATTCTTTTGGAGACGGTGGTAGTGCTAACGCTATTGAAAACGAAAAACAATTTATAACAGACTTCATAAACACATTGAATAAATATAATTACTGTTCACCTTATCTTTAAAATGCAAATATACTTTTAAAAATTAAACCCTTTCATATCAAATGCAAAAGTTTTGTCAAATTCTAGATTACAATTACAAATTCTGTTTAATTTGTATGCATATAAAATGAGAATTATTAATAAATTGCAGATTTTTTTAAATTAACGTTATTAAACAATCGTTACCTTTAGTTTTTAATGATATCACAGATTCTCATACATATCAAATTAATTTTCTATAACATTTTTCTTTATTATTCAAGCAAAAATTTATCATCATATATCTAATTTCTCTGAACTATTTCTTTGATAATTTTTTGAGAAAGATTTTTAACTCAAATTTTCTTAATTTCACTTATTTTGGTCAGTTGGCTATAACATATTTACATTTATGCAATTTAACCTTTTAGATTGATATGGATAAATGTACAATTTTAACATTTGTTTAGTAATTAAGCAACTTTAATCAATTTAATCTTCAGTCCTCTAGTTTAAAAAATGGTTCATTTCCGTGATTACTTTTTGACTTTCACACACGTTGGTCACATCTGTAACGTTCTCTTACAATATTAAAGCAGCTAATGTTACGAAAGGTTAACTATTAACATATAAAAATTATTGAGCATTATAGAACATTGTTGCATAACACGATAAAAGAAAAGAGAGATAATCAACAATTAAATAAAATATAGTGTTGTTCGGGCTTTGATAGCATTAAATTAATTATTGCTTATTGTCGTGAGCGAATTAAAGTTAAAAATGTTTTATTATTTTCACTTTAATTGCCTAACAATGTTTTAACTAATAAAGAGCATTGCTGTTTGATTAATGATACATTTGAGATTCAACAATAAAACAAATTATAACGATTATTTAACAACATTAATACGATGTATAATGCAAAAACTGGTTATTACAGATTGTTTTGAACGAGTTAAATAAATAAAATGTATTTATTCCCGCGAAGCGGGTTCTAAACACTAGTAGATAACAAAACTTTAATTTCCAACATTTTGGTCAACAATTAAAACTTAAATAATTAAAAATTTTGTTAACAATTTATTTGAAGCGGTTTTTGAGTTAATTGCCTACAAAATAATTTAGTAAAATGGTATTAAAATTATAATACGGTAGTAAAATGTCATAAAATTAAGCGATCGGTATCAAACACAATTAAGAAAACGTATGTATTTACAAAATATTTCGTTTTTATTTAGTATAAAATCGGTATACAAATTTATGTGGTACAAACATCTATAATATTGTGTTAAATTATTGAAACAAATCATAGAAAATAGGGGATTCTGAACGTCTTAAAAATTATTCCTTTCTTAAACTAACTTTATATGTTTGAGGAATTGCCAGAAACTCGAATGGTTTTGGCTCAATATCTACACTGGATTTATCTGCCAAAATAAATAGAAATCCATCGGTTGCCTGCAATAGTCGCGTCAGTATTAGAAATAAAGTTTTCATAGCAAACTTGTCTCCGACACACATCCTCTTTCCAGTGCCAAATGGTATAAATGCTGGCGACTTATCACCGATGAACTTCTTCTGGGAATCAAGAAATCGTTTGGGATTAAATACATTCGGTGTTTCCCAGTAACGCGAATCATTTAATATTGAATAATGGTTCACAACAATTGTAGTTCCTTTAGGTATTGGCGCGCTATCTTTAATAAAGTGAAATGGTTTTGACGTTATAGTTGGGAAAAATCTAATATCAATTAATGTACCGATTTGTGTATCGCAAGCTGTCGAGTGAAAGACACCAAACGGCAAAACGATTCGAAATCGCAGTGTTTCGCATATAAACGCGTTCACAAAATCGCACGTTTCTTTATCAGTTATATTTGGAACTCGATTCCCTGTTAATTAGTAACTGAATTGTAATATTAAAATTTCATAATGAATTGTTTCGTTTTTATAGTACCGATATTACTGTTAATTTCTAATCTCATTTTTCGCTGCATTTCTGGATAATAAGCCATAAATAGTAACATCCATTTAAGTATGTAATGAATTGTATCGCTTGCAGCTGGAAAATTATCATTAAAAATTTAGTTTCATAAATTACATATTTTTTAGTTGTAAGCTTAAAGCTTAGTAATTCGTTTAAACACCTTATATTTATGCCTCACCTATAAACAAAAAGCTTATGCTACCGACTATGTTTTGGTCACTTAAATAATTAGCAGCACTTGAATATCTGGCGCAAAAATCATTGGCTGCTATAGTAAATAAGTCACTCATGTTACCGCTTTGACCATTCTGTTGAGCATTTTCGTTGTACCAATTTCCAAATAAGTCAATACATTTGCCAGATATTGTCCTCTGTTTTGTTATGTTTATAATATACTTAAATATTGGCAAACATTCGGCCAGAAATAGACCAACAAAATTTTTATTAACTGCTTCTATGAACTGTAAACCTTGTTGAATCTTTTGGTCTTCTACGTTAATTTTTTTACTGAAAGCAGATTCAAGTAATGTTCCAATGGTAATGCTATCGATGTACTTGTTTGGTATAAATTCTTTTCCGCGCTCTATTTTTTTAATAATTTCTACGGTGTCATCTACTTTATCAATGGCTATTTTATCGAGTTTATTAGATGCTAAATATTTCCTAGAAAGGCATTGCTAAAAGTTATTTGAAGCTATATAACCTGCGAAGCTCACTTTAAAGCTCGGTAAAAATTTTTGAAAATTTCTATTAGTATTTTCAAACATCGTTAGTTCGTTAGATAATTTTGAAGATACAGTATAAAACTATACCTTATGACCTCAACTGAAATTCTTCGCAAGACTCGAAACTCGTCTTTAATGTTCATGAAACCAAAGTTTTTGTTATTTTTCCAAATTGTTGAAAAATAGATAGATTCCAAAGACGGATCAAATCTATTTGAAAAGTCAATATTACCAAATGCTTGTTTAGCTATCTCGATGCCACTTATTATGACAACTGGTTTTGAACCAAACCAGAAAGTAAATACGTCACCATAATCTTTAGCCAAGCTTTTAAAGATAAATACCGGATGACGTTTTAAATTTCGTACGAGCACTACGATATATAATATGAAAGTGAAATATTTTTAGAAATTTAATTGATTAATAAGAGCAAACATTTTTTATTTATTCATAAATATTAGTTTTTGTTTTAAGTTTGAAAAATCAAACTTTTTTGAGACGTTTCTGGAGAACTGCTGTTCTCCTCTCTTCAGTCATGATATAAACTATACAGCAATGAGTTAACTCAACGAAAAACGAAACTTATTTACGTAAAGTTACAAAACCCGTGATACTTGACAGCAGTTCTCCAGAAACGTCTCAAAAAAGTTTGATTTTTCAAACTTAAAACAAAATCTAATATTTATGAATAAATAAAAAATGTATAAAAGTTTGAGTAACTCAAAAATAGAGTTCGCTAATATATTTGCTAAAGAGCAAACATACTTAGAGTATTCCCAAAAATCGGTACGGGTTTAGGACCGCGTGGATAGTTTTTTAATTTTGCATAAAATTTGTAAAAATAATAAATTATTAAAGAAAATAATAATGCTACAAAAAAATTGAGTGGCAAAAAGCCATTTAACAGAAATATCATTTTTTAATAAAATTATTTTTTTCCGTTAGTCGTTTTACTGTTGCAAAAATAAGTTATGTTTTTATATTGATTGACTCTATAGTGTATTTTAGGCTATCAATCTGTGATAATATTGATGCATGTAAATGAATACAAGGTTAATTTAGAAAATATTTCAATGTCAAATGTTTTTAAAGCGCACAATGCCTTTGGCTCTCATCCATGTAAATTGAATTTTATTAGTCTTAGATATATACTTAAATTATTTTTTGTAATTAAGTTTCAAGAGGAAAAAACTTAAAAAATTCAAATGATATAATAAGTTTATACGCGTTTCAATTAGTGAAAATATAAATCCTTCTTTAAATCATGTGTATAATTGCTCTTTAGACTTTGTTGTTCCGATTATTATTATCGATTATTGAACGTCATGTTTCGTTGTGCAAGATTGGTAAACAGGCCCCCGATTTGTGTGAAACGGGGTGCCTGCGACATAATTTGTCGAGTCTGCTTCAAACTTCATGTTGAAAGTTTCCGGAAGGGTCTTGATTTAAATTTTTTCTCTAAATTTTAATAAAACATTTTCGGTAATATAATTCAAAATAATTAATTTAAATAACAAACTTTCAGGTTTAATTATTGCCATTGTAAAAAAAATATTTAAAAAAACACAAATAAAATACGAAGATTTGATTATTGATTTTTTAAGGTCATTTCATGCCAAAATTAAACAAATAAATTTAGCTTATTTTTATATATTTTATTTCATCATACAGGGCTTGTTATTTTTAAAAATTACCGGTTCTGATCGAGCCTTATTTAAAACACATTGGATTCAGTAGGACTTGGGCCTGCTGTTTTCTTCGATTGACCTGAATAGTTTATACTTTTGTTCTTTTTAAATAGTGCTATAAGTCTTCGCCTAAATATAGCCGACTATTCTCTTAAACCGTAATAAATTATAAATTTGTAAATCATTGAAAGCAACAGTAAACTATTTGTTTTAAGTTGTTTCAAACAATTTATAAGATAATACAAATTATGGTTAAATTTTAAAACAAATAATAAAGCCTTAATGTAATTAAACTAAAACACGATCCATTAGCCAAAAATTTGTTTTTTTATTTAATTCTAAATTATTAAATTTACTTGGAATTACAGCATCACTAGGTAAAATTATGAAACCCATAAAATACAAATAGTTATGTAATCAAATTAATTAAAGTTATTATACACAGTAAAACCTTGGGTTACCGTTCTGTATACATTTATTATCATTTTTACAAGTTTTATTTCATTAGTTAAATCTAACTAATAATGGAAGTCCTTATTATGTTAGCTCGCAAACTTAAATAATAATTTTTTTGTATTCCATGATGTTTATACAAAATAGATAAAATTATTATTAACCAACATATTGTGCATTCCAGTCGTTTTCAAACTATTATGCGCGATCCATGTATAGTAATTTAGTAGTAAGTATAAACTCAAAATGATAAAAGTTTGGTATTTTTTTATTATTTCATAAATTAGAACTAGGCAATTAAAAATAAACTCCAATCACTTAAATTTTAAATATATTTATAAATTTTTTATCGAAAGTTAAATTTAGAAATGATATATTGCTAGTATAAATACGATTTTCCAATAGATCTAAATTGAGTGAAATTCTCCAAAAAAGTCTAAATGTGAAGTAACCTTAATAAATGGCAAATTTATTTTACAAATCGTTTAATAAAAAATTAATTTTTCATTGAAAAATAATATTCAAATTGGATAAAATTATAAAGACGTCGGTTCTATTTGCAGAATTTTTTTGTACTTTATTTTAATAATTAATGTAATTTAAATTCTATTTTGGCAAATTTTTAAAGCAATCTATAGCGCTATTTACTTCAGAATCTATTAATGGAAAGTATGCCATTGCTTTAATAAAAACAAAGACTGCCACAGTCTGTAAAAATTACTATCTTAAAAATTTAATTTTTTGAAACGGCAACTTTGCTACCAGGAACCATAGGATATTTTTAAAAAAGCTGCAACCATTTTATCGTTATACAGCTCTGTTTCGGTCGCGTTTTTTTAGTTTGGGAACATCTAGTGTATTATATATAAGTAATGATAGCAAAAAGCTCACTTTTCCTAAGCTTGAGCTTTAACATGAGCTATGCTGAAATTGAGCTGAGCTTGTTTTTTATGAATGGAATTGATTTTAATTAGATAGGATTTGTATGGCATGGCGGCATCACTGGATGTATGGCACGGCGGCACCCATATGATTACATTGTGTATGGCTCTGCGCCTCCTTTCTTATACCCCTATGGGCCATCGAGGCATACACAATGTAAACCTATGGGCTGCCGAGCCATACAACCTAGTCCTATGGGTACCACTGTGCCATATAAATCACTTGTTTAGCTGTCCGCTTACAAATTACAAAACTTTTTAAAAATCTGTATTAATGTGATTTATATAATATATTTTTACATTTTCCAGATTTAAGTCAAAATTAATAGTAATATGTCACTTACTTTAATTTATAAGGTTAAAATAAGATTAAATTTTTATATTATTTTTCGCAAAAAAATATCTTTGATGAACGCATAGATGAAATATGAAACATTTTATTGTAATTTTTGTTTTTATTAATTACTATCACAAGCTCAATAAACTCGTTGTTTTAATCTTGAACTAGAGCTAACAAATCTAAAGATGGTGAGCTTCGAGCTTTAGATTTACACTAAATGCTTTATTTGAGCTTTGTATTGAGCTTGAGCTGGCTTAAGCTATCTTAACTGAGCTTGAGTTTCTGCCATCCTTACATTTTAGTATCATACTACTATCACTTATTATAAACACGAGATATTAGATTTATGGTCCAATAAATTACTGTAATGGCAACAAATACAACGTTTGTATCAGCAGAAAACCTAAATAAAATTAGTTTCACAATTATTGGTCATGAATACTTCAAAAATGATATAAAAAATTATCTTACAAAAATTTAAGTTTTCCATCACTTAAATGACATAAAGGTTAGAATAAGGTTTAATAATCTATTAAACAAATCGTCTCAAGGCTTCAATAAACATTTCTTTTCTAAACATAGCTTCAAATGGTTGAATTAGTTGAAAAACTTGCATTAACTGCGGTTGTCTTACTAATTATTTATATAATCAAAAATATTTACGCATTATATGCAAAAGTAAAACGCTATCCAAATGGTGATTTCCCGTTACCGATATTTGGAAATTTGTTGTGTGAGTACAAACATACATGTAATGGTTTATAGAGATATTTAATGAGAATAATTTTAAACCAAATATTAGCGATAATTGCAAATTTAAATCGTCATCCGGTTTTTTATTTTATAAAATTGGCTCAAAAATATGGCGGTGTGTACACTATATGGTTCGGTTCGGAACCTTCTATTATGGTAACCGATTACGAAATCGGGAAAAGTTTGCTCAACAGATCAGAGTTCAACGCCAGATTAAATTTTAATTTGACAACTGACACAGATCTTACAACTCAAAATTATGACGACGAAAGAAAAGCAATCCGAAAAGTCTATGTGGAAGCAATAAGGTATTCTTCGGGGCAATTTTATAATCAATCGATTTTAATTTGTTAATCCCGATGCAGTACCAATATTTTTCTCAGACCTATATCACACCGGTATTGTTTTGAGGTACAGTTCACACTATAAATTTGGGATAATTATTGTGAATTCCTGTTATTCTCAAAAATACTGATACTTAAATGTATCAAAAGTTTCCTCACAATTTTATCAATTAGTTAAAATTTTTTGGTATGTGAGTTACGTATCACAAGTTATGTGACCGAAGGGTATACTGCATATCCCGGCACTATTGGTGGTGTATTTTTAGATCGCTTAACTATCATTGCATTTTATTCGAAGCATTGTTGTTTATTCTAATAAAAACAGTTTGTTCTCTGTATTATAATCTTTGATTATTTTGGGTAAGGTGTGTTCATTAAGTTTTATGAATTATTTGCACACAAATTGTCAAATAATTGATACACATTTTTTAATAATGAGCACAGGGGACAATCAGACAGGCAAATATACTAGTGAAGATGGTTTAGAGCCTGAGAGCCTATGGAGCCAGAACCTGAGCCTAAACCCCAGACTCTGAGCTGGGCTCAGGTTCTTAATTTTTTGAAGAGGCTCGGATTCGAGGTTATTAGTTTTTGGAGACTGATCCTGAAGTTCGAGGCTCAGGTTCTGCCTACGAGAGCCTGGAGCCTATGTAGAAGCTCTAACTTTTAAAATAAACAATAATAACATTACTAACGAATATTTTACAATTTAATATAATTATTTGCGAAATAAAAATAACAATGATAATAAAATATACTACATTAAACTTAAAATTGTTAAGTTAAATGTCATTTGATAATGTTATAATAATTTTTTATTACTCTTCTGTGGTGCAATATATATAGAGGGCTCGGGATCAGGCTTCAAGTTAGAGGTTCAGGTTTGGGCTCAGGCACTAATTTTATTTGACGCTCGAGGTTCAGGCTCTTAATGTAAGGCTCAGGCTCAGGCTTAGGCTCAGGCTTAGGCTCCAGCCTGGGCCTCTGGAACCCGAGCCTCATCATCACTAGCATAGACATCTATATCTATCTTATAATGGCAATTTTCCAATATGCCATAAAAATGTAAATTAAATATAGATGGGTTTGAATTTAAATTCACACATTTAAGTGTCTGTTCCTTCTGCGCCAGTAAACAATGATTTTACAATTTTAATTAGAAAAATACTGGAGTATAATATCCAACTAATCCTTGAATCATTTTTTTAAAGAAAGTATTTACTGACTGATAAGTTATACATAAACGTACGGGACATCGTTACTGAAACTGTGGAAATAATGAAGGAAAAAGAAGGCAGCAAAGCGTTTATACCATTTCATTATGTCGAAACCATATTTATCCGGTTATTAATGCGAACAATTTACGGTCAAAAGGTTGCATTTGACTCACCAGTAATCCATCGAATCCTAAAAACGTTTGAATCGATACAAGCAAGTGTTTTCCGATTACTCGCTTGCAAATACTTTCCCGTATTAAAATTATTTCTTAATAATTCTGCTCGAACTGCGCAAACAAAATCGACATACGAATTGATGCTTGATTGGTATGGCAATAGTCTTAAAACGTATTACAGCGATAGCACTGAATCATTATCGCATTTACTTCATTCGTCGAAACAGCGACACTTAAATAATATTGAAAATAAAATGCATGAAAAGTATTTGAGTGAATCAAATATGATTGAGGTTACGGTAGATTTATTTTTCGGTAAGAATTTATATTTTTTATCTAATAATTTACAATCCTTAGACTTTTAATTTTGAATACAATCTTAAGGTTATGCTAATATAAAAACTTATTTTACATGTCTCTCATGTCAATCATTTGATAGTTCTATGTTTAATTTTATGTCTCTCATGTCAATCATTTGATAGTTCTATGTTTAATTTTTACTCTAACATTAGTTTAACACTTAATTGTTAAAATGAACATCTTTTAAAAACAATACAAATTTATTTTTATAAATTTATATATATATTTTAACAAAAAAATTTTAATACAATTTAAAATTATTTTTAGCTGCGAGCGACACAAGTCAGTACACATTCAAATGGATTTTGCTTTTCACTGTTTATTATCCAGAAATGCAACAAAAAATGAGAGATGAAATTAAGCTAATAATGGGTATGTCATTATATGTGACTATTATATAACTATTCCTTACTAGTATCTTTTTACTATTCCCAACTTCCCTTGAATAACTCGAGTGGTATTCGATCGTGCATATTATATTTCCACCACAGGAGATAAATATCCGGATTTCAGTGACAAGGAAAAGTGTCATTTCATGAATGCGTTTATATGC
>JAQIXJ010004183.1:0-11253 GCA_034700185.1 Phthiracarus laevigatus | reverse complement strand
ACAAATATTACTGCAATTATATTTTGATAAAGAAGCGGTGAAAATTAACCCTTCGAAACGTCAAATAATTCACGAAAGTGATCACAAACGTTGACTTACAAGTGAAAAAATTATAAGAATAAAAAGTACTGTATATTAAAATCGAGAGTTATCGTACTATTATTACTCGTACTGTTATATAAATCGAGTTACAGAATTTACTTATGCAAATTACAATATAAAGCACAGATACATAATTAAGTTTTATATAGGTATTGTAAATATAAATAACTTATTATATTGTTGATAGTAATGCAATTTTTATAACTCATTTTGAAACACAGTAAACTTTTACAAACAATGAAACAAATTCAAACTTCAGTTCGGTATATGTGGTCATTCAAAGTCCTTAAAGCATTTTAAGAGCATTTGAATCCTATGCTCTTAAAAGCGCTTACGAGTTAGAAAATAATATTGAATAACTTTTTAAAACGAACAAATAAATATTTGAGGCTTATATCATCCAAGGCTGTGGCAGGGCTTTACTAAAAAGCGAATTGAATAGCGTGCTTAAACCGGAAAACGTGTGGGAAGGAAATGAAATTACCTCTTGTTAATCATTATACCGTTCTTAACAATGAATGAACTAAAACATTAAACATTAGAACTTATTGTTGCTCTAATATCATACCACGCATGACCTCAAAAAATATATTCTCCGTGTATAGTTTGCATCACTTCTCTTATAATCATTATTAATCGCCAGAAGTATTACGTGGCAATGCTATTATGCTTTTTAAATATAATACGCAATGCGATAAATACGCAAAGTAGTGTACCCAACAGTCAAATTTGTTAATTGATTATTTACTTTATCCAATTATCATATTTTACGATTGATTATAGTATACTGATCGATAGTATACTGTAAATTACCTTTAAATTAAAGTAGGATAGTTTTATTTAGAAAATTTAAGGCAATTAAAAGTTTTCTTGACATCATTGTCAAGCAGAGCGTTCTATTTTGGTTCAATATTGAAGCATAAATTCATTATTAGCTTTATTACAGAACTATCACTTTTTAGCGACGGTGTTATCGACTAATAATTGATAGGTAAATCTGCAACAAATTTGAATAAGCAATCTATATATACCAATATATAAACCATAAGCTTATGTTGTTTTTATGACAAGCATTATTTCATTCTAATTTTTTTTAATAATAATTGTGTGATCGATTTTTTTGGCTAACGAGTGAGCGAATGGCAAAATAGAGTTTTCTCAGTGCGCTATCTCTAACTGTTATATCCCTATCATATATTACTCTTTTGTGTTAACTTGCGAATAAGACTCGAGGATAACTGTCAGACTCAGATCGTATTGAGTAAATCGCGTATTATTACGTAAGACTTGTGTTGAAAAAACAATTCATAAAAGTTAATTGAATTTTGTGCCAGTTTTGCAATTGTTCCCATATGGCAGCTGCTAATGAGAATACATATATACTTCAAGAAACGTCAACACAGGGTTCAATCAACTCTAAGGTATTACATATTTCATTTTAATCGTCAAATTATTAAACTAGATTATATATTATTCCTTGCAATTGTAGGTTTTAAAAATTTTAAATAATGTATAAATTAAAAAAAATAATGTTAGAGCTTACCTAATTTTGTTGATACATTATATTCAATAAGTTACCACAATTCAAATTAAATTTATGTAATAAACCATAAAATATATGAAAAATCTTGTAATAAACGATGATAAATATTTAGCCAACAATTATTTGATTACTTTAGCCTATTGATGATGACTCAGTGACGCCAAATAATTCATCAGATAGTTTCGATGCGCACGACACTAAACAACTAGTTCTAGAGTCCTGTAATAGACTTGGTCCTACTAGTAATTTACATCAAACAGGCTTTAATTATGTGAATAGTATTATTGGTTCTGGTGTTATAGGTATTTCATAGAATTTTAACATTTTAATGACCTTTGATCTTTCGATAGTAATGTGTTAATAAAACAACATTTTTTTAAAGGAATACCATATAGTCTTAAGAGAGGAGGCTTTGGATTAGGAATAACGTTAATTGTGGTATAATTGAGTTTTATCAATTAATTGTTTTTATACGAAATTAATAGGATTTTCTATAACATAGTTAATCGCCGCAATAACTGATTATTCGCTATGTATTTTGGTGAGAGCTGGAAACTTAGTCGGAGTTAACACTTATCAGGTAATTTTATAAAAAAGTTTTCTTTTTTTAAACCACTTATTATTCATTGTTTGCTTACTGATAATTAACATAGAGTAGCTTAAAATTTTTTGCTTCATTTAATCTTAATTTTAACTTTTGTGTGTTATTTAATTCTCCATGTTTTACTTAATTTTTTGAGACATGGATAAGCTTAAAAACAAATAAGCTTATTTTGTTTAATTCAACAACGAATTTTTAGACAAAATTGGAAATCAATTGAATTTGAAATTATTTTATAGTATTCCATGTTAGGTTTTCGTTTTCCACATTTTTAAAGAAAGATAATCCATCCTTACTCTCACATACGGTGTTTTCCATACCTCTCAATATGATCGATGTGGGCAAGTGCTTTGGCATGTTTGGAAACAACTGTATCCGTCTATAGAAAGTACCCAGCGCTTAAAAAGAGCAATGTGTTAATGCCATAATTTTTAATCCCATGCCAGTCAATAATTTAATTTAGTCTTTAAAGAATTATCAATGGAAAATTTGATGATGAATAAAAATTTGAATCAAAAGAAAATTTTAGGATCTAAACAAATCGAATAATTTAGAAACATCCCGAGGGATTCTACAAATATATTTATTTTAACAATTTTTTATATTTAATGGTAAGGATTTAGTACGTGCAGCATGGGGTTCACCAGGCTATTGGCTGTTGACTTTTATTCAATTCCTTTATCCATTTATTGGTGAGTGTTTTTATAAATTAAGTGAAAGAAAACAAGTTTGGTTTACAGAATAACATCTAAACTCAAGAATTGCATCGCTCTTATACATTTCGATATATTGTAGAAATTTATTCTTAAAATTAGTAAAAGCATTTGATACGTGTACGTGATAAATCAAGCTTGAGTTTCATTACATTCTATATGTACAGCATAAAAATATTACATTTTCCAAAAAATAAACCTTGTCGTTAGTAAATGACACTATTAAGTGATTATTAGATAAAATAATTTTTTTAATAATTTTTATTTATGTCAATAATACTCACTATTAATATTTCTAAAAAGTAATTGTGTGAAAGTAATACTCTTAAAATAGCTATATTAATGAGTTTATAAATCACTATAAATATTAATTTTAGGTTTAAAAATCAATAATTTTTAATTATCTCTAACTCATTTGAAAATTTTTGTCCAAATTCAATAAAATTTGATAGTTTTTAGTTCCAGTAAATTTTTTAGTACCATCTATTATTAAAATAGTTGATATTAATCATACCTGATAGAATTATATAAATATTTAACTGTTTTTAGTTAATATTATATACAATATTTTTGCATAATCGTTATCATTATATTCAATATTTTGCACATATAAAATGAAATCTTTTGCTAATATGTTAACAAATTTTGAAATATTCTGCTTTTTAATTAGCTATGATCAGCTATAATGTGATTATTGGTGATACGACAACCAAAGTTTTAAACAGAGTATTTAGTGGTAATGCGACAAACAAATGTAAACGTAAAAATAAATTTTATAATATATTTTATTTTTTATTTTTTCATAGGAACTAAAATCAATGCTTTTGGTAATCGAAATTCCGTTGTTTTTCTCTGCACATTATTGGTTACATTTCCACTTTCACTTTATAGAAATATTTCCAAACTAAATAAGGTAAACGCAATTATTTTTAAATAGAAATTCAACTTTTCTAAAAAAACGTTTTATTGTTTTTCATTAGGTCTCATTGTTGTCACTTCTTTTTATTTTTTTCATATTAAGTTTTATTTTATTCCGAATTGGAAATTTTTCGGAAAATGTGTAAGTTATCTACAGTTGATTTTCTCTATATTTTACATAATTTACAGCACTTATTGAACATATGTACTGTACTTGACTAAAATATTAATGAGTGAATGGTTTAAAACTCTAGAAATATATTATATTAAAATGCTTTTTCGTGATCGCGCAGATATTTATATATTTATGAGATAGTGGTTAGATTTCAAACATTCGCCAATTTTTAAGTTGAAGCGCTTATAATATTAAATTATTAAATAACTTTATTAATAGTACGACAGTTTTTAATATCCATTTTACTTAAAATTACGCTTTAGTCCATCAAGTGATGACTCGTATATATTTGTTGGCGATGGTATAACGGAATCAATCGGAATTATTGCATTTGGTATTATATTTTACTATTTAGATTCTAGTTTATAAGCATTAGCTTAATTCCACAAAATAATCGATTTTTAAAAGCATACTAATGTTTTATATACCGGTAATGTCATTGGAATATTAAACAATGTTTAATTAGTAATAACTTATTAAAATACTAGAGTAGATATAATGTGATATAATGTGTAATGTGAATTGAATGTAAACTAACAGATAAAGAATATATGACTAATTGAAATCCATTCTAAATGAATAGCATATATGTGTCATCACAGCTCATTTTTGCTTTACGAATCACTGGAAGATCCGACACAAAAACGATGGAATAAGATTACGCACATAAGCGTTGGAGTGTCGTGTCTTATTATTCTATTGTTCGGAGTGGCAGGCTATGTAACATTCACGACATTCAGTCAGGGAGACTTATTAGAGAATTACTGTATGTCCGATGATTTGGCTAATATCGCGCGAATATTGTTTGCCATTACTATTATGCTTACATATCCGATCGAATGTTTCGTAGTTAGAGAGGTCTGATTTCAAATTGTCAATTAGAAACTTATCGTTATATACCGAATACATATGACAGGTACTCGAAAATGCGATTTGGAGCGGTAAACCTCCTGATACTCGCGCTCACCATTTACTTATTACAACCGCGATTGTTGTCACTACTTTCATATTTTCTACATTTACGGATTGTCTGGGGATAGTACTAGAATTAAATGTAACAACAATTAAACATAATATACCTATATCTATATCTATAGCTATAAATATTAAGTGATTTTAATTATAATTGTTAGGGTGTATTGGCAGCTGTTCCCTTGGCTTTCATTATTCCCGCTCTCTGTTACTTGAAATTAGATCCCCAAAGAATGCTAACGTGGAACAAATTACCAGCATTTTTGTTGGCAATATTTGGCTTTTTGGTGGCAATAATTGGTACGATTCTGGCCATTGTCAGCGTTATTGATGGCATTAAATGTAGTCACGGAAAAGAATTGGATTATTGTAAAATACCCGTACCACTCAATTATTCGATCAATTTGCTAAATAATACTAAAATAAAGTAACAAATAAAAGCTTAACTTAAAGAGAGCCAAAGTTTTTCAAAATAAAAAGAATAACCAATGTGTAAATCAAACCTAAAATTATGAATAATGCACACAATTTAAGAAAACCGTTATTATTTTATTGTGATAATACTTTTAACTAATGTTATATTAATTTTTATGTAAATAATTATATAATCTTATAATATGCTAATTCCAACAAAGTTAATAATTATTTGTTTATTATATAATAATTTTGTGTTTCTGTGTTTTGAGATCCAATGATGCGCGCATTTTATTTATTAATGTGTTAATGAGTTTTAATTTAATAAAAATTATCTTTACATTATTGATTATTATTATTTAACACAATCGTGAATAAAATAAAAACATAACTTTTCTCATAGAAATAAAATAAAACAAAAAAAATGATATCAAATGAAGTGTAATATTGATATCAAAAAACAACTAAATTAATGTAATTTTACAATGTCTTCGAAATGTGTAAGCAAAACAAAAAAAATTAAAAAGAAAAAATTGATGCGAAATCAAATTGCAGCGAATGAACCATAACTTAAAACTATAATAAACATAAAACGACTACTAATCTGACTTTTGGCAATATAATTCCTTAAGAGATTTTAACTCTTCTATTAAAGCCTTATTTTGGTTCTCGAGAACGGCCACTCTATTTTCAAGGCACTTAATATATTCTTTTTTCTTTCTTCGACATTCTTTCGCTGCCTCTCTGTTTCGAAATAATTGCGCAATCAGTTAATAATGTATTAACACGAATTGTGTAATCAGTTAAGATAATAAATTTAACCTATTTTTTAAAAGTCTCAATTCGCGTTTTTTAGACGCTTCTTCAGCAATTTGTTGCTGAGATGGCAGACTTCCAGTAGAGGTCATAACCACTCCTTGTGCGATACCACCAGATGCAGAACCCGTTGTCCTAATTTGATAAGTTTGCAAATCAGCGGCCGATACGGTGACTGTAATCATATTAATTACAATGATTGAAACTAATAATACGAGTAATACCTGGAACATAGAATTGTCTGTCTTGTCCTTGAGTGGCATATTGAACAATAGCACCGGTAGCACCAGCGCCAGCATTAGTTATAGTGAGGGTTGGTATTCCTTGAAGAGTGCCATCTTGAGAACCTAACTGTATGGCAGATGCGGGTAACACTTTTAAATAAGACGTTCCCCCAACTGTTATGGTCGCGGTTTCACTTCTATCGAGATCGTCTTCGGTTTTAATTTCCGCTGGAATGGTGGTCACTGCACCCGCAGCCTCAGTCGACGAAAGATCATTAAGAATTTTTCTATATGATGGTCTTCTCGCTAAAATTTCTCTCCTCTTTCGAGAGTCGTCCTCTAAAATAACGGGCGTTATTGTTTCTCCGTCTTCAGTCCTCGATATTATCTGAACCATCAAATTATTAGTTAATTAGTTTAAATAAATTAACGGCGTTTTTAAAATTACGGTAATATGTTAACGGCATTATTAATTTATTTTTATAAAATAATGAAAACGTTTATTAGTGAACCTGAACGCAGTGATGAGATACTGAATCGCTATCAGTACTTTGAATAACAGAGCCCTGACCCAAATTCTTGTTTGAAAGCAATATTACATTCCCTTTAGGTAACTATCAAATAAGTAATACAGTGATAAGCAATTGTAAAACTAATAACTAATAAGTTTATAAGTTTATATGAAAAACGCATTACGCAACAATAAATTGGTGGCTAAATTCAATTAGAATTGCGCTTATGATTACCTGAACAGTTTGTACAGTGGATGCGCCACTTGTGGCTTGAATGACCGATTGCTGATTTGGCTGAATAACTGATTGCACTATGTTTGGCTGATTAGGGATTTGAAGTTGTACTATGGATACCTGGTTTTCCTGCTGTGGAACTGTTATCGAGTGTGACACTGTCTGTACAAACAATTTAGTAAAACATTACTTAAATTTACCATTCAATAAACAACACACTAAAAACGAATATTTTCTTATTAGTTTATTAAAAACGATAAAAACTTCAATAACATACGGGATTAGAATATGTTGGTGTAAATCGTGTTACAGGAAAATATGCGCGTAATCATAGAACTGGTGGTGTTTTAGTTTCATAACTGATAATGTTTGATATTAGAAATATAGTATAGTATATAATATATATAATAATCATATAATTGATACTGGAGTTGGTTAGCGATTCATATTACGTAGGAGTAAATAACTCGATGCGAAACGCTATAACACTAACGTTATAGTCCTATACTGTATATACTGTATAACTGTACTGCAAATCCAAATATTGTTTCATAAGGAAGCAGGAAAATAAAATAAATCACACTTTTAGATACTATATTATCGACCATCAATTCAATATTGAATACAAGAGTGAGTATGTTATGATTTAGTTTTGTGTTAACCAATAATATTGTTTGGGTTTTGCTGGGTTTTCGTTTTGAGTGTTTTCATAAAAAGCTAACAGTAGTAACGCTAACTAAAGCTAACCTAACCCTACCTTACACTCACTCATACATGCATTAACTGTTTTAAATTTGATTAATTATAAACCAAAATGGTTTACATAATTTGAAGAATAGTTATTATATTGTTTTAAGTTATTTACAGAGTGATCCGCAGATCCATTCTCCATCTCGTCATCCATATTATCCATAGTCGTACTGGTATTCTCGTCAGTCTCGTCAGTATCGTCTGAATCGTACAATTTCGTCAGCGTTAACACTCCTCAAAACTCTCGTTTGGTAATATCGTCGTAATACAACGTCAAATACTATATGAAACGTCACTAACACTCAAAATGAATGCCGAATAAACGTTACACGTTGTACGTCGTTGTGATCATAGTCATCGTAGACTCAATACCATTCAACACATATACGTCACGCGTCACCATAACTATAACGTCAACAAACACTCACAACCAACAACTATACCAAACGTCATTTATGAACTATACAATCAAATATATATACATCGATGTTTTTAATATTAATACTGTACAGTATTAGCTTATTTCAGTATTAGAATTAATTTTAAATATAACAAAAGTATAGAAATTATACCATAAATAAATAAATTTGAGGGGCTATTAAATGAAATTATTATCAATTCATGTTTTTCACTATCCCAAAGTCTAGTAAGTTTGAAAACGTAAGTTTATATACAAGAAATGATAATTCTGAAATGGTTGAAGTGGACAAAATGGGAAAATAATAAATGCCTAAATTTGACATTTTGATCTTCATCTTATTCTGGAGAAAATTTTGTCAATTTGACCAATGTCTCCCAATTTTTTCATGATAATCTATTTTATTTAAAATAAATATATCTAAATATAATTATTATAATAGCTTCAGTAAATACAGTTATACAATACTCTGTTTATAATTATTATTTTATGCATTCTGTTCATAGCATATCTCCCATAAACACATAATACTTAGCAACAAACAGTTTAAAAACATAGTTTATTGTGTGCTTCAAAACTTAAAACTTAAAAAAGTTTAACTAATTTTGTAAAAGAAATGGTGATCATAACCCTTCAGAACGTCAAATCAATTTATGATAAAAGCAATTATCAACTCTGATTATCGACAGAAAATTGTAAGAATCTTATGAATAAATGAAATCAAAGATAAAAAATTTAACTGATCAAATATTATATAAACTTTAGAAAAAAAAAGTAATATGCCAAAAATGAATGTTCTACAATAGAAAAATGAATGTTCTACAATAGACTCTCAAACGGGTACCCGAATGTTGGGTTCGGGTCGGGTTCTGGCTTAAACATGTCGTATTCGGGTCGGGTTTTAAAATTTTTATTACAAAACCCGACTTAATAAAAATACAAATATATGAAGAAAGATTTAGTAAAACTTTTGCCATTTTTAAAAATCGAACTTTATTTATAAATAAATGACAATTATTAATTGTAAAACTACAGTACTACAATATTTAAATTATGTGATATTTTTTATCTGACTGCAAATTTCAGATATATGGATTTAGGTATTCTGTCCGTCGGGTGTGCACACTTATATTAATAAAGGGATTTTGATCTTTACTCTAATAAAGGGATTTTACCAATTTC
The DNA here is from genome assembly GCA_034700185.1 of Phthiracarus laevigatus. NCBI lineage: Eukaryota > Metazoa > Arthropoda > Arachnida > Sarcoptiformes > Phthiracaridae > Phthiracarus > Phthiracarus laevigatus. Next base: position 1,679 of record JAQIXJ010004183.1, on the reverse strand, counting down.
TTATTTTAATTAAGGGTGTTTACCAATTTCTAATTAAGGGATTTTACCAATGTCCTATTCTAATTAAGGGAATTTAACGATTTCTTATGTTAACTAATGGATTTTCAGGTTAATAAGGCCACTAAATAGTGTAAAAATGAACAAAAGTATTCACAAAATTGTTATTAAAAGGGACAAAAAATTGACAAAATTGGGTAAAAAATAGGTAATAATTGGCAAAAATAAGATTATATCTTCAGTGGCATCTGCCGCTATTTGCCTTAAAAAAGTGATTTCTAGTTTCAAAATGACAAAAAAAGCCAAAATACTGGAATAATGACCAAAATTAGAAATACAATGTGATTGGCATCTGCCGCTATTAGCTGTAAAAAAAGAAATTTATGTCTAAAAATAAACAAAAATCTGGTTAAATGGCCAAAACTTAAGTAAAAAATTCAGTGGAATCTGCCACATTTTTACGGTATTTAAATGATTTTTAGACTCGTAGTGGTTAAAAACGCATGTTTAAAGAGTCAAAATTCATGTTAAAATAACTAAATATATTTCAGAAATTAAGTGGCATCTGCCGCTAACGGAGCCTGTATATTATAGAACATGAAATATTGAAATGGTTAGCGACCGAACGGAGTAAGCGAGCGACCAACTGGTTACTGAACATAACTTTACAAAGTCAGATATTGCCCGTATCGATCTTTTTTGCTATAAATTTAATAGAATTTTGCTTAAGATAATCGGGTCGGGTACCCAACAAGCTTGGCGGGTTGGGCCGGGTTCGGGTTTAAATCCGTCTAGTACGTGTCGGGTCGGGTTCATACCTGTCGGGTACGGGTCGGGTTCCGAAAATGTTATCTATTTACTAGTCTATTCTACAACATATTAACACAATAGCAGCATATGCGGCTAATGTGTATTTAAGCTCCACATTGTTAAAGTGAGCGCGCTTTTAAAACATAAATAAATTTATTTAAAGATACAGTCAAACATGTTTGATATTACAAATTTTCTAATAAAATAATATTCATTGAACAGTATTGAAAACCTGTGCAATAACCTCTAAAAAACCTATAAATAAATTTTTATTTTGCAAATTCATTTCTCTTCGCCACAAATATTCACATAAATGATCATCCAATTTATCCCCTTTAATTCCTCCACGACATATTCTATGTTTCAATGGCCGCCAATTTGATTCAATAGTTTGAGTGTTTGCGAAGGTTATAGGGTCTACAAAATTTATACTGTGGTTGACTGTCAAATGAGTATAACCCTCACTACGCAATCCATTGTAACCCTTCCACAAATCAGTAATAATTGTAGTGTTAGGTGCAACGTTTTCTTTTATAATTGTGGTTAATGTGACTGAGTCTCTCCTATTGTTTGGGCAAATAATAACTCGAAATTTACCTCCTTTTCGATTTCCATCACTAATTTCGATTATTCCTAAAAGCCAATGCCCCTCAACAAGACGACCTCTGTGATACTTTCTCTTTCCAATTTTTGTCTCATCTATTTCCACAATTTTTCCTTCACCGCCTAAAAGTCCTAGATTTATATTTTTTGACTTGTTTAGAAATGTTTAGGTTATGTTATTTTATGTTAGGATAGGTTAGGTTAGGTTAGGTTAGGTTAGGTTAGGTTAGGTTAGGTTAGGTTAGGTTAGGTTAGGTTAGGTTAGGTTA
>JAQIXJ010004182.1:0-11253 GCA_034700185.1 Phthiracarus laevigatus | reverse complement strand
AATGTTGAAAACGATTTGATATTAGCGCTGTTGAATATTTTTCAAAATATAAATTATATTCTAAAATGCAAGCATATTATTCTCATTTTAAAATATTTTTCGTTAATTTTGGGTCGCGTAAAGTAAAAGTTTGAAAACCACTGTTAGAAAGTGATAATTTAATTTAAGGAAAATTTGTTATAAATTCAATTTAAAATTTTAATCTAATTTTGAAAACATGAGAAACTGTGGAATCAGTAATAAAATATAAATGTTGAAAACCTGGCTGATAAAGATCATAAACTCTGGCTTTGAGCCAACGCGTGAGATTTGCCACTGAAATCCATCGTTCAACCGAAAATTGCACACAACTCCATTCGCTATCCAGCTTTAAATTTAAATTGTCATCATTAAAACTATTTTATTTTACATATATTTTTCTTACGTAATCAAATATAAAGGTTGCGGACCGGTGTTTAACCTAAATATGAATAAATAAATTAAAAATAAAAATCGATTTAATGTTCATCGATAAATAAGTATACGGTATATAATTTAAATAAACTCTCATATGTTATAAATAGTGTTGTTTAACTTATCCGTTTTTAAACTTTTTGTATTTTGCTTATGAAAAATATTGTATTTTAACTTATGTTTACATTTGCTTCCCATGAAGTTATACCCTTAATTTATATTTCACTTTTGGTTAATCAATTTTGTTTTTGCTTTTACTAAATTTTTAATTTTGATTTTGATAAGTTAAACAACACTACAGTAAATGAGTTATAGATGACACGAAAAAGTTTGTTTTGTTACACATAAATCGTACTGCAATACCTTTGCCTGAGAAAGTCGTGGAACAATTCTTGATTCCACATACTTATCAATAATCGCTTTATTCTGCATATAACCAGTAGGAGTTGTAAGTTCCATCACCGCTATTCCACTTGTTTTACTTAGTTTAGTAAGTATCCATTTGGCGCACGACTTTATTGCCATTTTTGACTTATTTCTTCCCGACAAAGAGAATTCTACCTTCAAATCAAAAGCATTTTGTTGTGGTTGAAGTAGAAGAAAGTCATGATCCACATTAAATTTAGTGTCCAATTGAACGACAGCAAGTCCCGCACCTTTTGTTGTTAGAGTTACGTGACCCCAAACATTTGGCTCGATATTAATGTGGTTGTGATGCGCAAGTTTGTCTGACGTTATATCGATATATGTCACTAATCCAGGATTAGATGATGCTTCGAGAGCCAGCTTCATATTAGTTATAGAACGCACATGAGTCCGAAATGAATAGTCAGTAAGCGCTTGAATAGCTATAATCGTATCAAAAGTGGAAACAAATCCAAAACTATGTAATCGCATGAAATTTAACCATTTCACTATTTGATCGCTTATTAAGCCTTCGTATCTCATATATACCATTAAAGCATAAGATGTACCTTTAATGGACAATTTTTTTGATAACTTGTTTAACTATTAAAATTACAACAATACAATAATTTTAAGCGTTTTACACAATCATACAAAATTATTAAAGTACAAGTTTAAAGCACTGCGAAAAGTTTGAATATTTAACCAGGTTTTAGCCAACTAAGTTTTAGAAATAATTTTAACAGAAATTCTATTTAAAATGAATCAAAAAATTGATTCGAAAACTTATAAAATTTTCAAAACCAAAAATTTTCCTTTAAATTATAAATTTAAGAGTAGACACACTAAAATTTCGAGAAAGAAAATCTGAAGAAAATTAATTTTTAATATTTTTTATCCGCATCTAAAGCATATGAGATCTACCTTTAATACACGTCAAAATAATATTTCAGTTATGATATAAAAATTATATTTTAAAATTTCCTATAAATTTTCTGTTGATCTTTAAGCAATTAGAAGTGAGCAGTTTATTCCGATTAAACTAACATACCTTCAATCGCTAATGATTCAGATAATTGTGGCAGTCGTGGTTGAATATAAGGCCTTTGACTTTGATAAACCAAACCTGTAGGCTTTAATAAGGATTAGTTATTGTATCATTTATATTTAATAATAATATTATGAAATAGATTAGCCAACGGATATCCGGTTGGGCAGAGAAACAACCATATAACTTGTGGTCGAGAACGTGGTCGAAGCAGGGTGTCCCCCGAGGGGAGGGTCTGGATGGGGTATACCCCCCCCCCCCATGAAAATCTGAAGTCATCAATTTTTTCATGAAAATGGCATTTTTTGCCGAAAAATCCAAAAATTGTCGCTCAAATCAGATGAATTTTACCCCTTCCCCCTTGAATTTTGAAAAAATCCGAAATGAGACCCCCTCCAGACCTTCAAAGTCTGGGACACCCTGGGTCGAAGTAATGAGAGTATTTAGGAAGTTTTTTTAAATTTTTATTACAGAAAAGTTGGTCATTAAAAGGCAATAGCAAGTCCTTAAGAAATTTAAATACTAACAAGAACGACACATTCATAGATGGCTCACTTTTTCATAGGTTCATGCATATTTTACAAAATACACTAGTTTTTAACCAAAGATGAAAAACTTCAAAACCCTTAATTAATATAAGAAATATGCGAAATCCCTTAATAAATATAAGACTGCGGACACCGGGACGGACTGACATCGTCAAATCCATAAGCTCGCCTTTTTATAAAAAGTGAGCTAAAAAATCTCACTTCAATTGGTATAATAGACCAATAAACCATTCCTTCGGTTATACGTTTCATACTCTCAAGTTTAGCAAAACCAAACTTTGCATCGACACTTCCAGCTTCCATTAAAGCGTACGTCGCAATCGCCACTTCATAAGGCGATTCAGAGTTTTCTAATTGTCTCTCTAGGAAACTGATGGCAGATTTTCTGGCGTTTGACGCAATCACACTAATATTTCCAGAAGTATCTGTGATTTTAACTTTGACTAATGTTATCAATACGTGTGCGGTTAAAGCTATTGGTGAGAATCGAGGAGACGTCCAATTGTTAAATGGTTCGTAAAAAGATCCATATAAATAACTATTATCTAATATTTGGTGATTTAACACATATGAAATGGCATTCGTAATAATCTGCGGATCAATATATATATAGTTATGCCAATCTTCGTATTGAGCGTCAAAGTAAACTTTGGCGCAATAAGCGGTCAACCATACAGAGCTCTCTCTTTCAAACATTGTAAATGAATGATTATTATAATAAACCAATTGATGGACATAATCCCTGTTTAACTGTTCCAATAATTTTTTACCCAAATTTTGTTCATCATTGGTATCCAATTGATTGGTTAATCGCAAATAAATAAGCGTATAGAGATGATACGCAAAGTTAAACATTCGTAACTCTCCTGATTTTGCTGAACTTTTAATATTCAGTGTAGTGAAGTCTATGTTTGGAGTTATTTGGGCTGGAATTCCCACAACATCTCCGATTACCGTTACATACGCTTTTGATGAACCATAGATATACCTTCGAACATTGTCTTCGTACGGAATAACTGGGTCTTCCGTTACGTTAATATCTGTTTTCGAGTAAAAAATATATTTTTAAATATTAAATTATTTTAATTTTTTTGAGTAAACAAAGAATTAAATGTTATGCAATCATTTAAATCACTTAACTATAAATTTATTATATTAAAATTTAACAAAGTCTTTTTTAGTCTTTTGATTTATTTAAAATGTTTTTAATTTACTATACGGAATCAAAAGTTTTATAGTATTTTTCGATAACTAACCTAAGAATTTGACAATATAAGCCTGCGCTCGTAAATCTAGCATCTAAATAATTAAAAGTTTTATTAGAATGTTTATGATTTAAATAAAATTTTTGAACATACAATAGATGTGTGCAAATTTACTTCTGCGCCATCAGATAATATTTCAATTTCTTTTTCAATTTTGTCCTTAAAATGTCATAAAATTTAAGCAAAATTGATAATGATTTAATAGTACAGTAAATTTACAATACATGCGCAACTTGAGTCCTGCCAATCACTACAACTTTGATAATTCCTCTTGTTATGGCCACTATAGGAATAGGAACAAGCAGTGACGTATAAGGCAATAGATTTACCAAATGTTGATGAACGCCTCGTGAAGTTTTTGGTGCGTAAGATGAAACGCGACCCATTGGTCCGACCTCAACAAATTCGTAATCCGATGAATCTTCCAATATTATAACTGCCTTCGTTCAAATCAATAACGTAATTAATGCTTAAAAATAAAAACATTGGTCTAACTTACTTCAATTTCTATGGGCTGATAATTAAAAGCAGCCACTCTTAAACTTATTTGTTCCCCAATAATGGCAGTATTCGGTGCTTCAAAGGTAATAAAAAATGGTCGAACACTGTTATGCTATAAAATTACGAATCATATTTAGCACTTTAATTGGTTATAAGCTTACGAATATTGGTTGTTCTAGAATAGACAATCCACGTTCTTGGCTGATGCCAATCGCATTTATATGCCACAAAACAGCTCTTTTAGGAACATTTATTGCAACATAATTGTCCACATTATAACTGGTATACGTCTGTTTCCACCCAAAATTTTCTTCGGTTGCTAAATAAAAATAATTATTTCGATTTGTTCTATAGATAAAAAATTCGTCAAGAATTTTATTTTGATCGAAAATTTCTTGGCAATCTATTTCGTCGGTTCCATCTAAACAATTCATATGGCCATCACATCTTTGGTGTATTTCATAGCACTGATCGCCAGAAAAGCAGCCCAATAATTGATGCATGGCTTGTTTTAGATTAAGATTATTGGTAATTGAAGGCATAAGTTGACTTTGAATTGTATGATTTAAGTAAAGTGATTGGTTGCAAATTTTAGGTAAAACCGATACTTCCAAATTTGTAAATAAGATTAACCCATTAAACTGTAAATAATTTTCGAAAAAATTTCAATTATTTTTGTTTTATATGGCCAAAGATTTCAGGTAACAAAAGCGCCAAAGCAATAGTGCAAAGCGAGAGTTCATTTAGTATAAGAGAAAAGGTTAAGGTCTAAAAATTTAAGTATTTTCCAAGTCTATTGTGTACACATCCTGATGAGACAATAGCCAGGAAAAAAATAAAAAAATAAAACTTTTTCAAATTATTTTTTTTTGCGAAAAGAGACGTTCACTGAATAAATAAATTTATACATGATCATCAATTTTTGGTTCTTATCTAATTATTGATCGTTTAAAAATAAAAAGTGAAATTAATTTAGACTTTCAAACAAACTATAACAATAACACTACACAATAATTGAAGCGTAGATGTTATCATTATGATACAGTTACTCACAATGAAAGTTGATTCAGTATCTCTCGAATTAGTGTGTGTCCTATAATAAGCTACTCTTTCTTCGATGCCATTCACAGTTTTTAAATCCGATTTTTTGGTTTTGATGGTTTCAAATTTTCTTAGCGCGAGTTCAATTATTGCAGGAGTAATATCATTGAAGCCTTGGACATCGATATAATTATGGTCTAACACGCTATGCCCTATTATCGATGACTTTGCTAAACTGGGAACGAGTTCGATTAAATTTCCCGATCGATCTTGATTTAAGTTCAACCTCAAACTTAGTTTTTCCCTGTTTGCTCCTTTCACTGGCAAACTAACGCTATCAGAAATGACTTCTCCGTCTTGGGAAACGTGATAAACTATAAGCTTACAAGTTGGTGCCATTTCTATTGATAATGATATCGGAAATGTCGTTATTGATCGCAACATCCCATTAACTGCTTGATGACCCGTTAATAATATAACGCCTTTCGATACAACCAAATAGTAAAAGTATTTCATGTAAAAATTAGCATAAACGTGGAAAATGCCGTATTGATGCGCTTCACCAATCTCTGTGCTCGTTGTCACGTATATTACTTTATTTGTTACTGAATGGGATGAAACGGCGTTCAATTGTGCGTAAGCATCACCAAAATCCCAACTAAAATGAGCTCTTATAGTGAATGTTTCCAAATTTTCGGGTATTTTTAGTTTTACTTTTGCAACTCCATTGTCGTTGATTTTCAAAGTTACACTATTACTACCAATGTTAGGACGCTGTGGCAGATTTTCTTCATTAATATGATAATACGTTGGTTTTGAATTTAAGTTAAAAGAAGGCGTAACAACTAGTTTAGCAGAACTGAGTTTATCGGGCGGTAACGGAACAAAATCATTATAAGAAACAGCGATATGCGCTTCAAACGGCATTCCTTTCTTAAATATAGCGGGCTCTGTGTCGAGAAAGCGAACGATTATAGCAGAATGTACGACACGAGTTCGCGCATATCCTATCACTATATGGTCGAAAAATTGTTCCCCAACTTCGGCGTATATGATGAGCTCTTTTCCGAGAAATTGCTTGGAATTTGATAAATCAATCAATTCACTCATACTATAACGGAATGCGTGTGAACCGTCGAATCGTTTTATGATTTCGGTTTTGATGGCATAATTTCGTAAATCAAACTGATTATTAATGAAATTAGTGAAGTCTCCATTTAGTTGCTTGAAATCTATTTTTACATTCTCTGGCTTTAAAATCACGTATATTGTAATATTTCCTGAAACAGGAAGGAAATTTGTGTGATTTGCTGTAATAGTTCCTTCAATATATGGTTCATCTTTATCGATATACGCAGGAAGTATTACATTAACGTCGAATCTATCAGAAAACCATCTTTCAAGAAGTATTGATCTTTAAATAAACCATTAGAAAACTTATATAAGAAAATCTTATCCGCAAATATAATGTTTTATACTTTTGTTCGATTTGATTAAGTGCTTGAACTTGCACTTTCCACCAACCCTTTGGATAATCACCAGGCAGTTGGAAACTAACTTCGATGAAACCTTAAATATTTAAGGCAAAAATTACTATAATTAAACTGATTTGAACGGCTACTTTATATAAGACTTGCCTTGAAAAGGGTAGATTGAATTCCAGCGTTTCATAATCAGATCTCGAGAGTCCTTAAAACAATTCAGATTATAATGTTTATCGCGATTAATATGATTTATTTAAAAATTATATGATGCATACCAACAAACGAATATCTACAGCGTCAACATAAGGCTTCAGTTCCATGTTTAATAATATTACTCTTATTTTTACTGCATAATCACAAATTAAATAAAGAATTCGATAATCAATTGTGCTTTAATTGTTTCAAATATAAAATATAAATATTTTAGTTTATAACAGAAAAAAATTTTGGTAGTGAAATATTTTTTGTGGAATAAAATTTTGAAAAATTTACTAAAAAATTATAATTCTCAAAAAATTGATTCCAAATTTTAAAGATCTCAATTAAAAAATCTTTATTGTAAGCAGAAATGGGTGAAAACATGATAATTTTTCCTGAGTCGCGTTAAAAACTTTCTAATCGCTCACTCTCTTCTTTTATTAAATTTTAAGCTTATGCGTTAAGTAAAAATATAATAGATCAAAAAAGATTATTGTCTATTTAAATCAAAGTTAAATTCTACATTAATTTAAGACTACGTTTATATACTGTAAGTATAGATAGAAAGAATGGCATTGGCAATTCAAAAGCTTGATTATATTCAAAAGTGAGTTAAAAGTCGGCAAAATCGGGACATTAATTTCCATATTTTCTCGACTAAAAACTATTTAATTTAAAATTGCTTGATTATGTAATTCATAAGTTTTTTTAACCAGAAAGTATTGTTACAAATATTGCTGAATGAAATATTAGAAATGAAATTACTTCCTTATTTCTACGGTTCTGATTAAAGTTTTAGATAATCTTTTATCCGTCTTTGCAAAAACATATGTATAATGAAATGTTTGAGATTTACTTGTCAATACTTTTATAAATAAATTGTATTATAAATGTGTTTTTATTTTAAGATAGGAAGCCTTTATTAAAATTTTTTACATAAAAATTGGTCAGGCTTTATAATTAAGTTTTTATTACATTTGGATTGGGATTTATCACTTTTAACTAAGGTTTTATATACAGTAGAAATTTGGTTTAAAATAGATATAAATAATAAAATAAAAATGTATTTGATATACTTTGCTAATAATGGTCAAGAAAATCCAGTAATAAAAAATATAAATGCCAAAAGTTTAATATAAATACTGATATATAACAATACAGATGTACCAAAGTTTAACTCTACTGTTCGTTTATTCATATGCACCAATCATTAAAAGTCGGGTAACAGGTGTTCACAGAATTCTCATTATGTAATTGGGCTTAATTAAGGGTTTCTTTTGCTATATTTCATTTGCTATATTTCTTCTGAAAAGATCAGGGGCAGTACGAAAGTCATTCTGTATGAAATAGTTTATTCCCTTTGAAAAAATCCGTAAAAAGACAGCAATTAACAATGACAACAATTAATTCACTTACACTTGGAATAAAAATTAAATTAAGCTATTTTCAAGCGCTTTATTTGATTGATTATTAAAGTTTAGCCTGTAAATGTACATTTAATAATAGGCTTCAAATAATAATAAAAGTAATTGAACCCAAAAGTAATTAAAATGATTAATTGAACTCACTTTCTTGGTTCATGTTATATACCAATTGATTGGTTTGTATAAGTATTGTAAGGAACTCAGAAGAGAATTTGAGAACAGAATTCGCTACAAATTCTTTACCACCTTTTTCACCACTTCCCACTACCTTTAACTGATAGTTACCAGCTCTTGCATTAAAAGGGATCTAAAAAAGAAATAAATTCATTCACATATATAGCCTTTATAAATAAAATAAAAATCTTTTGTTCTGTTTTATTTGTTGATTACAAACAGTACAGTAGAGGTAAGATTGAAAAAGCTATGTATGCTTTGCATGTTTTGTTGCTAGAATGGCATCGATCTAGTTTTACTATTAAATTGCATACAACAATCATTTTAAAAAAAAACTATTATTTATACACAGAAAAGGATGATCATAATGCTGTATATAGAATTTAAACGATTATTGACTTTACATGGAAACGTTTTTTACCCAAATTTTAATAAATAAATTAAAATTGTAGTTAAAACTAATGGTTAAACTTATATAAGATTGATGTAACGAATATAAATTGTTTATTACATTAAATTTATGTATGTATTGGTTAATTATAGTTTAGCTGAAAGTTATAAAGGTTTTTCGTATGATTGCATGCAATAATTGATATTATTGTTATTAAGTGAAGACAAAGTTGATAGCCTTGATGTCGCGATGTCTAATAGCTGCTAGTTTTGTTGAATTACCGTTATATTTGGCGTAATTACCATTTATTAATAAAGGAAAACTTTTCTGTCTTCTACTCAATGAACGAACTTTTTAGAATTATTTACTAATGGATAGTAATATTGTATATATAAGTGGTGTTTGTGCATATATCATAAACTTTTTCATTTAAAAAGTAATTAACTTATCAAAATGTTTATGATAGAGAAAGGAAACTCGTTTTTGATTCTTATTAGAATAATTGCATTGCTGTGTGACAAACATACAGTGCATTATAAGATTAGCAATTGGTTTCACGCAATACTCTCTCCTAATGTACAATTTATGAGAATTAATCAATGACACGATTAGATATTCTTACCTGCATTAACATCAATTGCGAGTCTTGGGGTAAAATATTTAGCGATGAACTCGCGATTTCTTCGTTATTACATATTATACTTGCGGTAATATTTAGCGGAAACGGGCAATAAAGTAAGTTAATTACGATCCGATACACCTGTGCTGGACGTACGTGTGATGAACCAATTATTAAGTAATGTCTACATAACGCACAAATTTATTACCGCTTTTAATATACTATTGATTTTATCGATTCAATAAACACTACACGCATTGTAATGTAACATAACTTTTGGCAAACGATTAACAATAAGTTATACTTACGGTTCGAACGGAGTTTTATAAGGAACGTATGAAAATCGATTGTCGTTAAAAACTTCATTATCTCCGATATGAAGCACTGGTTTAGCGTAAGGTTGAGCGAAACAATCACCAACTATATTGTTAAATGCATATAAAATATAAAATAGAAAACCCACCGTTGACTTAGACATCAGACAATATTGAATAGTAGGCAGAATGCAATCAAATGCATGAATGAGACGAAGCAGGAATAAGTTGTGAACTGAAAAGCAGACCACAGTAACTGTATAACTAAGTATTAAACGTTCAGGTATAGCTTATTAAAGAGATTCGTAAACTGCGTTTGTTGGATACTAACGCATAGACAACTCGATATTTTACTATTTACAAATCAACAAATCGAACTGAAATCAATAGTAATGATGAAATTTAGATTTCAGATGTTATGCTTTGAACCCAACTCTTGAACCTATTCCTTAGAACATGAATCTATATAAAAGTTAGAGACTGGACATTTAAAATATGACAGTTTTTTGCAAAATTGAATTGAATTTAGTGGATAAATTATATAAAAGAAAGTCCATATTTAATAGATAAGTCGCAAAGTCTGTGTATAAAAGTTCTAAGAGGTTACAAAGTAGAATAAGTTTCAGAGTGTAGGAACTTTTTTCAAATCACAGAACTTGAACGAGACTCAGAATATGATTTTCGAGTATTGGTTCACGAGGCTATCACCCAAAAACAAAACAAATCTAGAAATTGGTTTCTTCACACTTCAATTTATAGACTCGGAATTTTTTCTAATCTCTATAAATTAAGTTCATATTTTTTATTGAAGTTCTTTTTTTATAAAAAAAGTTTTCCAGAAATTGCAAAAATTTCACGAATTCTTAAAATCTAAAACTAGTGATGATGGTTTAGAACCTGAGAGCCTGAACCTAAGCATGAACCTCGGGCTCAGGATCTTAACATTGAAAGTGGCTCGGGTTAGAGGTTTTTACTTTTTGGAGCATAAACCAGAGGCTAGAGTCTTGGGTTCTGCTAAATAGAGCCTGGAGCCCATTTAGAGAGGCTCTAACTTTCAAAATAAACAATAATAACATTTCAATGAATATTTTACAACATAAGATTACTAATTTTAGTAAAATTAAAATTTTTTGCTAAATAAACATTACTGGTACATTGATAATCTAATATATCACATAAAAAATAACTAAGTAAAATGTCATTTGATATACTCATAAAATTTTTTAGCTCACTTTTTTAAAAAAGGCGAGCTTATGCTTTTGACACTGTCCGTCTGTGTGTCCACACTAGCTCGACCATAGGATTTAGCATGTATTTTATACAAGTTTGTTTTGCCATTAATAACTTATTAGTTTAGATTAAACTATTAAAAAGTGAGCTCTCTATGA
>JAQIXJ010004181.1:0-11253 GCA_034700185.1 Phthiracarus laevigatus | reverse complement strand
AGTATCTTATTGACGATCTGAGTAGACTAGTAAATGGGTACCCGACATGTTTGTCGGCTCGGATTAGGGCTCAAACCACGGTTGCACGGCACGCGAAGGTTTGCTAAGCATAAATAGTGCTATAGTTGCTAAGTTACGTAAAAAAGCTTTTTTAATGCTTAGCAAACCTTCGCGTGCCGTGCAACCGTGGTTTATATTTATATTATATAGATTTTTAGAAAAATTAAATTTAATAAATCAATCAATGAAATCGAATAAACATTAAAACTGAAAGGAAGTTAATTACTTTCATATATCGCAACAAATGCTATTGAAATCATTTATATTTACACGGAAAGTGTAAAAATAAGCAGAAAAGCATATCATTTTTTCAAGTCATTAATATCATAAAATTAGTGCGACAATTATATTACACAGAATTTTCAACCATGAAATATTGCGTGAGATTCATTAAATTCATTGTTATTTGTTCATTCAGTTCACACATAAACACTACACTCTCACTGTCTCGATATATAAGCCAACATTATTAATACAATAACTTTTACCTTTTTTTACGTTATATCAACTCTTATTTTTGATACATTTGTTAATGATATAATGTAATTATCAGTAAATGAGTAAACTTATTCTATAATTTGATTTTGAAAACTATGTGCGCAAATTAAAACTTTTTGAGAAACTATTTATAAAAATAAATGCTGAAATAGTTTAAAATAAAATTTAATAATTATTGGAATTAATTGTTCTTCAGATAGCATAAAGTTCCAAATATCATTTTCGGGAAAAAAATTATTTCTTATATAATACCCTATATACTTATTTTGAATGCATTATTTCACTATAAATATTAATACAATATAAATATCTCATATAAGTTGAATGCCTCATAAGGTTTTTCATAATTATTTATATGACATTTTTACTTGACAATAATAACGGCATTTTAATTTGTTTCATAAATTCTATCTGACAAAAAAATTATTTTGAAAAAATTATAGAATATCTTGCTTCTAATTGCAATTTGTTTCGTAGTTTTAATTCTCTGGAGATCTGTCACAGTTTATGCGTAATATTATTAAAACTATTGTTTTTACCGTCATTTTTGACAAAGGATTTCGTTGGAATGACATTTTTTCTACTAAGCTATTTAGCCCGAGAAACAACTGTGTATACTATTAGTAGTGAAAGAGAAAGTTTTGTCATTGATTATCATGTAACTGAAAATAATAAAACAATTTTAATATATATATCCAATGCTAAGGAAAATATAAAGTTTTGTTGGTAATCTCTGGAAACATACGCAACAAACAGCGTTGCAATCAAAGTGTTTGCAAACATCTGTCTCCAAAGCAATTTATGACTAGTCCTCAGTTGATGATATTAACCGGCATAACATATAAACACGTGATAAATGAAGTTTCTAGAATAAATATATGTAGGATTTATAACAGTTCTTGTTAAAGTCGAATCCTCTAAAAAGTTATTTTAATATAAAGTAGAAAATTATTTTTTCAATTAATAACGTTAAGATACAAATATATTGAACTGTTTGTTTAAGTGTATTTGAACATAACATAAAACGTTGGATCATTCAATAAAATTGAAATGTTTATTTTACTTCCCCCAATGTTTGCTCAATCTTGGTTGCAAATATCCAAAGCCAATTTATAGATTAATTTAAATTCTTTTCCTTTTGAGAGTTCAAAGTTTTCATAATTGCTTACCCACTGTTGCCGGTATATATTTGGACTATACATTTGCCCCGGGCATCATCATACCATAAGGCAGATGTTAAACGTGTTTCTTTTGAATTTTTACCTTCATAAAAAAGTCTATCAACATCAGCTGAATATGCATAAGTGTTATTTGAATGTTATCTCACTATTACAATTAGAAAACTATTACAATTAGAAACAGTAATCTGTCTTATCGTTGATTGCAACATGTTATTCACAGGAGATAATGTCTTCCAATCACCATTATATAAAACTTTGGTTTTACGTTTTGTTTGAAGGTCAATTCTTATTCTAAAATACAATTCTGTATCTTTAAACGGAATATATTCATCATTGCCAGTGTTAATTTCAATAGTGATTAATGACGATGAACTAGATAATGCAGAAAATGGCATGTACTTTGTACAAGAATCTCTTTCAACAGTTAACTGTACAGGTTTCACTGCAAATAAATTATTTTCATGCAGAGGCGCTAAACTTGAACAATCGTTTTTAGACATTAATTTGGAAATGGAATTTTACCAATAAATGCAATTTTCTGCTTTTTATTTGGTTTATTTAACTTCACAGTTCGAAATCTACGAATATACTATGCAGACTTCACTCGTGTAACCACCAAGGGAGGCGCCTATAAAAGTCTTCACAGACAAACAATCAGACAGACAAACAGACAAACTTTGTTATTTATATATATTGATATTTGTATAAATTAAAATTTTAAGAGTAATAATAGGCTGTCTAAGCCACTAAAAAAACAACTTTTATTCATTTTCACTTAAGAAGATGACAGCTTAATTGATAAAAATAAATTATGAAGTCTGTCACTGTTTCCGACGACATTGAAAAAATATTTTCCAAATATAATGCATTATTTAGAGACATTGGAAGACATTAAAAATTTTGAAGTTCAAGTTGGAGTAAAAAAATAATTTTACTTTCATAACTATGACATTATTTTCGTTTGTAATCTAACCATATTTATTCTTCTATATTAGAATTGTAATTATTGTTTCAATTGTACATATTTATTTAAATTATAACTGTGTAGTAGTTACTATTTTATTTTAAATTAAGTGTTATAACTTGCAACATTATTTCGTTAATTGCATAGATTTATAGACAATTCACAACTTTTATACTTTACATAAGTATTTATTATTTTTATTTTTTGCAAAAATAGTCCCAGTTATCTGTAGGTCTTACCATCTCACTATCTAATCGGCTAAAACACATATTTCTTTTGTTAATCTGGACATCATTGGGCTATAATATGTTTTCTTTGTATAGTTACGCGGTATCGAAATAATCATTTCAAGGGTTTCTTAAAGAATATATCTTTTATTATTTTATAAGTCTTCAAATCGCAACAATAATTCCCACATTAATGTCATTGATTTTTACGAAAATCCGAAATTCACAATTATAATATCTGCTAAAACTATATATTCAATTCTGAAAACAGTATTATTTTCCCATATGGTCGACACTTATCTATATTTTATTATTACGTTTGCATTCATTTTCGAACTCGACATATGCATTATTGAAATCTCATACCAATACAAATAATGATCCAATTAATTAATAATATAAAAAATACTTTTCCTTTTCATATGCTTTAATGGCATTATTTATTACATAATAACTGTATAACGGATTAATGAGTAAAATGGAATGACAAGTTTAGATTTGTTGTTTATAAAACGGAAAATGAATATTGATGTCAATAATTTGTAAAGTTAATGAACCATAAAACAATAAAAACTTAAGTCGAGTTGCATATTACTAATTAACAGTTTTTACAATGTGTTTAGAAATTGACATAACTATAACTAGTTTTTTAAACAATGGCGATAACCGAAATTTTTTAGCTCTCTTTTTGAAAAAGACGTGCGTCCGCAGCCTAGTTAAACGGAGTTAGTTGCTAAAAAAGAAACAATGATTAGATCTTTGGCACATATCCATTTAGTATGCAGTGGCGTTATATGGCTAACTATGATGGTTCTTAAGTTCATGCTACAATAACTCCACCTATCAGAATCGAACACGGTACTGACTTGTTATCGGAAATAGTTGCTTGATAAAACCGAATGGTTAGAACTTTGTCAGATATCCAGTTTGTAAGCAGATGCGGCAGATTTCTAACTACAACTGTTCCTAATCTCATGCTGAAATAACGCCACCTGTCAGAATCGAATCGAACAAAGTACTGACTTATGATAGGGGATAGTTGTTTGATAAGAACAAATGGTCAGATCTTTGGAACATCCAGTTAGTATGCAGTGGCGGTATATGGCTAACTACAACTGTTCCTAAGCTCATGCTGCAATAACGCCACCTGTCAGAATCGAATCGAACAAAGTACTGACTTGTGATCGGGGATAGTTGCATGATAATAACGAATGGTCTGATTTTTGGCACATATCCATTTAGTAAGCAGTGGCGGTAGATCACTAGCTAAGATAATTCTTAAACTCATTCTACCATATTGCCACCCGTCAGACTCGAACACAATACTGACTTGTGATTGAAGATTGTTGCTTAATAAGAACCAATGGTTAGATCTTTGGCACATATCCATTTAGTTTGCAGTGACGGCAGATGTCTAACTACAATGGTTCTTAAGCTTTTGCTACAATAACGCCATCTGTCAGAATCGAACACAGTATTGAAATTTTATCGGCAATAGTTGCTTAATGAGAACCAATAGTCAGATATTTGGCACATATCCATTTAGTATGCAGTGGTGATAGATGTCTAACTACGATATTTCTTTAGCCTATTCTATAATAACGCCACATGTCTGAGTCGAACACTGTACTGACTTATGATCGGTTATAGTTGCTAGATAAGACACATTGATCAGATCTTTGGCACATATCATTTAACATGCTGTGACGCTGATATCTAACTACGAGGTTCTTTAGCACATACTACAACAATGCCACCTGTCAGAATCGAACACAATACTGACTTCTTATCCGAGATAGTTGCTTGATAAGAATCATTATGTAGATCTTTGGGTCGTATCCATTTAGTATGCAGTGAAAGTAGATGGCTAACTTCATGGGTTCTTAAGCTAATGGTACCATTACGCCATCTGTTAGAATAGAACACAGTACTGACATGTTATTCGGGATAGTTGCTTGAGAAGACCGAGTAGTCATATATTTGACACATATCCAATTAACATGCAGTGGTGGTAGATGTCTATCTACGATGATTCTTAAGCTCATGCACTAACACTACCTGTCAGAATCTAACAATATTGAATCGTAATCGGGGTTTTTGATTGATAAGATCCTGTTGTCTGATCTTAGGCACATATCTATTTTGTATGCAGCTCATGCTACAATAACGCCACCGGTCAGACTCGAACACTGTATTGAAATGTTATCGGGGATAGTTGCTTGATAAGAACCATTGGTTAGATCTTTGGCTCGTATCCATTTAGAATGAAGTGAAGGTAGATGGCTAACTACGATAGTTCTTAAGCTCATGGTACCATTATGTCACCTGTTAGTATAGTAAACAGAATAGAATTGTAATCGGGGGTAATTGCTTGATAAGTACCAATTATTAGATCTTTGGCACATATCCATTTTGTATGCAGTGGTCGTAGATTTATAACTACGACGGTTCTTAAATTCATTCTACCATAACGCCACCTCTCAGAATAGAACCCAGTATTGACTTTTAATCGGTGATAGGGTATGTTAGTTTTTGGGATCGGGTTAGGGATAGAGTTTAGATAAGATCAGGGAAGTGTTTGTGATTGGGAATCGGGTGGGGAATGTGATTTAAACTAAGATAGGATTAGGGATTAGAACAAAGTAAGCTGTATATGAATGTGTCGTTCTTGTTACAAATAATGTATTGTTTAATCACGAGAAAGTGTGTAAAAGAGTCTGATGAAATAAAGGAGTCTTTTTGAAAATTTAAGTAAACTTATAATTTCTAAAAGATTAAAATTATTTATGTTTTGAAAAATAAAATAAACACAGGTTAGAAAATGAGTGATGTCTGATGTTAGCGAAGTAAAAGATTTAGAAAATATTGAATTATATGAGAATATGTGTGATGAATTGGTTGAACAGATATTGAGATATTTGCCATTCATCGATAAAATCAAATTAAAAGGCGTGTCGAGACAATGGCAACAATGCATATATAACTATCAGGTTAGTATAAATTAAACAACATTTGGACTTAGAAAATGAGGAAGAAAATGTGGCGATGAATGAACCAATGAATAAACCATTAAATCTGTTTGGCAAAGCTATTAGTAAACAACAATTCGAAAATATTCTGAAAAGATGCAAATATATTTGATATGTTAGGATGTATTGCGATTTCGATGACAGTATTGTTCAGTTAATTTGTAAATATTTAAAATATTTGCATACCTTAGAGTGTTGTCTACCATCTTCTGTTACAAAAAATGATTTATTAGAATTTGGCCGCAAGAATGGGCAAAAACTTAAAACATTGTATTTAGGAGTTTCAAATAAAATAAGTCGTAGATATAAAAAACAATTTCTGTCTTATTGCTCAAACATTAAGAAACTGGAAGTTCAAGGGTACTATCAATCAGAATTTATTATCATTGATACGATCTTTTTGCCTCGACTTGAAATCATTTCTTGTTCTGTAATTTGGTTTGAACAACATATTAAAAAACTTCGAATATTGGCCGAAAAATATGGCAATCAAATAAAAAAAATCGATTTGGTTGTGTATGAATTTGGACGAACAGCTCTCGCATATCATATCGCTTACAAATCAACATGATTTTTATTTAGAATTATGTAATTTTGAAAACAACAATATATCCGATGGTAACAATGTTTCTGATTATATAAGGAAATTATAAGAAAACTGCGTAAAACTTAAATATTTAAACTTTGTTTGCGACGATCGTTTTCAATATGGATTACCTGTAAATATGTTTTACGCCTTTTCCAAGCTATGTTCAGTGAATTATCTTGAAATCAATATTCGTTCAACAGATGATTCTCTTATATGTATGTGTGAATGTTTTAAGTTTTGTTCTAAATTAAAACATTTAGGATTGCGCTATAGAAATATTAGCGACAAATTTTTCAATAACATTGGCCTATATTTGTCTAATCTTCCCAGTATTGACATCGAAACCGAAAAACATCTCACTGATCAGTCAATGAAATCATTGTCGAAATTGAATGAATTGAAAAAAGTATGGCTTAGACAGTATCGGTTTGCAAACATATATATCACTGATATCGGTGTTTGTCAACTCATCGATTCATGTGTTTATATCGAAGATATTTGGTTCAGTGCGAAACCGAAAATAACAAACACTACTATTAATAAGTTAATTGAGATTGCATTGAAACGAAAAAGAATTTGTATTAAATTTCGCTGCAATTTATCAAAAGCTAAAGATTAGTTACTGTTTGAGCAACAGATATGTGTCAAAAGATTTGACTATTTACCAGATAATCTGTCAATTGATATTTCAAAATAATGATCAATAAAATAATTACCAGTCTATATTTATAATAAACTAATTTTTTTGAAATCAAACTGTGAATTACTTTTGAAAATGTTTACGACAAAAGTTTATATAATAAACAGAGTCAATACGAAAAACTCCGATAAAAAATTATAATTCAACCTTTACGTATTCTATCACAACTAAATTTTAAAATATTAGCAAAACATGAATTTTGGAATTGCCTGAGCATAGTTTAAAAGAAACTAGTATTCTCGTTACTTAAAATTATTGCTGAAAGAAATTTGAAAATTTTCTTATAATATTATAATTTTAGATTCGATCGAAAAGTTTGGTGAATTGAATAATAACAAAGCATTCATTACTTTGTGATGAAAGTAAAAGTATTAACTAATCTCACCGTTTTAATGATTACATAGAAATACTAAAAAATATTAGTTAATGAATTGCCTCTCATTTTAGAACACATGTTAGGATAAAATATGGAGTTAACGCTCTGCCAAATTATGAAATGTTTTCACGGTTTTTTCAAACATTTTAACACAAAGAAGCATAGAATTAATTCAATCTTAAATCATATCTCAAGACATGGAACAGCTTGAATTTAGATATAATTAATTTATAAAAATTTTTCGAATTTACTATTAACAATGCTCTACTTTATTTTTCTTAAATAAATTATTGGGAAAGTTATGCGGCAATTTATCTTTAGTTTAAAATAAAATAATTATTCCATATAAGAAATAATTCTCTACATTTAAAAAACTATATGCAAAATTATTGTTATCGATTATGCAACTGCGAGTTCATATAAGCGGTATAAAAGCTGCTGGAAATCAATAGGAACAGCAATTGTAACACAACCGTGCCGTTCAAACAGAGCGAAAAATCTCCAGAAAAATCTTTTACCGAAATGTGTGTGATTGGGATTTACTAAGTGATAGACTTGTATACAATTTTTTATCATTTGAAATATCATAAAACTTGTACACTTTTATTATTTATGACATTTACTAAAACTTAGTGTTTATCTCAAATTTACTAACAAAATTATTCAAGTCTACAATAATATGAAGAAAAATATTATTTAATGAAATTTGTTTTCAATTAACTATTTGATTAATGAATTTATTCACATCTATATATTTTTAAAAAATATGTTGTTTTATGTAAATTTGATGTGTAGTGAAATTAATAAGAATTTAATAGATGTCAGTTTAACAACAGTAAAAATGAAACATTTAAACAATTAATGTATTGTAACCCTTTTCATTTGCACCCTTTTCGTTAATAGCCAATATTAAGTGCCAATATTATCAAACTCTTTACTATAGCAAACAATAATATATTTTTTTGACGTATAAAAAACGTTGAGTAATTGCTTATGGTTTTGTATAGTTGGAAAAAATTTTTGGGAATTAGTTTTCCTAAATTAAATAATTTTAGAAAGATATCCCACCCTTCCATGACCTCCCTTTCAAAAGTTATTAGTTTTTAAAGTTTCCCTCGTTAACTCGAAAATTCGATTTTGTGGCTGAACCGGTCAAGACACATAATCTATGCCTATATATTCGAACTCCACTTTAGTCAGGCATTCCAAAAATATTCCACTTTTCCACTTTTGGGGTGACCAATTTAACACTCTTACCAACTATACAAAACCATAAGCAATTACTCAACGTTTTTTATACGTCAAAAAAATATAGTTATTGTTTGCTATAGTAAAGAGTTTGCGCACTTAATATTGGCTATTAACGAAAAGGGTGCAAATGAAAAGCAAAATAATATAATGTAGTTATTAATGGAAATGTAATTACAATTATGATTTGTGCCTATGTTGACAAAAAACATTTAACAAATAATTGATTGATGAAAAATGATTTTTAAGTTGTTATTTAATAATAGTTCTCTTTATTCTCATGACTAATTTTAAGATAGCTTTTATTTCTATATAATTAAACTTAAAGTTTTTTAACTTGGTTTTTATATAAAATTTGATTTTGAGATATTTTAAAAGTAAAGGTCAGTTTTGTTTAGCTTCATTTTATAAAATTTTCAAAAAACTCGAACTATATATTGTTTTTCCAACATGTTTATCAATTTAAAAGGCTGAAGAGCTTTGTCTAGCCATACTTTTTATAAACGTGTGTTTTATTATAATACAAACGCAAATAGTAAACACTTTTTTTATTCGAACTCAAGCCCTAAAGAATACTATTTTCCTCTTTTGCTGAATAACAAATAGTTTTTCCCAAAGGCACTCACATTTTTATTGTTTATTTTTGCTTATAATCACACTATTCTATTGTCACACATTAACTGTATATTGTATTTTGTGATGATCTACTTGTATTTTTTGCTATGTTATTTGATAGTGCATTTATAGTGACCTAAAGCATTTTTTGTTCTCTGCATACATGCCAAACGAATGGTATGTTACCTTACTTCCTTATTTTTTGCTCTCTCGTACTATTCCAGAGAATATACAAAAATTACAATGCCTGTCAATAGCAGTGCAGACATTTAATTAGCAAACAGATTTTCCAAACATTTAAATAGCAAACCGAAACATCTAATCTTATGCCACGATCGATACGTTGTTATCTTTATTCTTCTTTGTTTGTATGAACAAAATTGCTTTATAAAACTTTTGAGTAAATTTTAAGAATAATTGTTCAAACATTTACAGACTTCGCATAAGTAATGATAATTATTCTAATTAAGTATATAAATTAAGTTTGTGCCAAAATTAATTCTTTTTTGATGAATATACTTTGAATATAAATTTTTAAAGCAAATGCTGTGAAAATTGAACATTAATTAATAATAAAACAGTAACAATCCGTACATTTTCAAAATTAAACTACAATAACATGTCAATTATATTTCTATAAAATAGCCATTTATTAATCATAACTATTCATTAATGACAGAATGCTTTCATACTGAAGCGGTTGGAACAAACCATTTGCACGATTAATAAAATTAAATTTCTAAATCACTGAACCGCTAATATGTTATAAATGCAATCATTAGAAGTTAACTTTTCATAACTAAATTTAAGTGTTTCGCATTGTTTTTGATTTTTTGCAGACAATCCTTAAAAGGACCATTAAAGTCCATTACTTACATAAAGTATAAGGCATAACCCTATTTAGGACTGATGAACAAACGAGTCAATAAGAATATTTGCCGTTTTCGGTCACTAATTACAGGCAAGACATACACTCGGTTTGAGTTCGCTGTTTAGAGTCAAACAATCGGATCCATTGGAAGCAGAGAATGTAATATGAGTGTGAATAAGTATGCACTAACTTAGTGCGAATATTTTGCTATTAATTTTGAATCAAATCAGAATAAAATTATTGAAATTCTAAAGAAAAACTAGCAATAAAATAAATAACCTTTTTTTGTTTCCGAAAAGCTTTTTTATGTGATTTTGTTTACTTAATAACCCATGTATTGATTGTTAAAATTAAGAGCATTTTATGGCTTCAAACTTATTCACTACTAGTTATCTTTAACATTATTAAGAAAAAAAGAGAAAAAAGCTATTCTTTTATCTTCCGCCTCTTTTTATTGTTCTTTCTGTAATTTGTATTGTATATGAAACGCTTAATAAATCTCACAGAAGCGTAAACGAACAAAAAAGAGGAAAAAAATTTAGTAATAGTAAAATGAATTGTGCTATAAGTTAAGAGGGCTATAATTCTGAATCAAATCTGATTCCTTAAGATTTACAAAAATATAGCGGATATGTGTGTGACTAAACAATAGTTTTGCCCGTTCTCTTATAATTGGTTATCTTTAGAGCGATTTTGTTTAATTGAACCAACTTATTTTTGTTGAATAAATCATATAATCTACATTTAAGTCAAATGGTTTAATTTTACAATATATTTCATTTATTGTATTCATATACAAAAAACTTAGTGTTTAAACTAAAACAAGATCGATACGGTCATAATATCTGACTTTGCGGTTTAAATTTTAGTAAGTTTATGGTCGCTCACTCTCTTC
>JAQIXJ010004180.1:0-11254 GCA_034700185.1 Phthiracarus laevigatus | reverse complement strand
CATAACATAGTAATTAATTCAAAGCTTGTTCGAACAAATAAGTAAAAATTTTATCTAAACAAAACCAGTAATAAGTGTGGAAAGAGAACAACATTTTTCATGTTTTCTAATAATCACGTCTGCTAACAATTTTTTTCTGGAAAATTAAGTAAAAAAGTTATCCTAAAATTTTCCATTACATTAGGATAAGTTTGAAGTTCAAGCAAAAACTAATTCATTTGTGAATGTTTCGGAATATTAACATAATTATATGAGTTGTGTTTATGAGTTGGCAGATGTCTATTTTTTGGGCTGGTTTGTTTCGTTTTAGCAGTCCATGTCATGTGACCAGTCAGAGCATTGTTAAACTAGACATAGAAATGTCCATTTTTCAGGTTCAAAAATATTAAGTCAAAATATTAATTACAAATAAAAAGGTAAATTATAATAATAATATAAATTCTGAGATTATTTACGGTCTGATAAAGTCTGTCCGTTACGGTCTCCTAAATTTATAATACTAAAATATACTATTTCCAGCGATATTACCTAACAATATCTAAAATTAGTATATCAAAGGGATAATATACAATATAAACCGTTATACCTACTAGTGATTGAAAATTTTTAAATTTCCATTACCGGTCCCAAAAAAGTATTAAGGTTCCATTAACGGTAAAAAATATTAATGGATAGCATTAACGTTCCATTACCGGTACCTTTTTTCGATTCCACTAAAGTTCCACTCATTAACGTTTCACATAATAAATATCTAAAATAGTTTCGATTATCTCAAATTTCAAACTTTTATTCACTTTAATTTATATAATCAAGTTGCTTAAAAATAATGCAATATTTGAGGCATTAAGTAAAATTAAAATATTATTTTAATTAAAAAAATCAAACAACTGATTTATTTATGAAAATAAGATACAGATTATTTTCAGAAAAAGTAGATAATTTGTAAATTATAAATAGTAATTTTAATTTGTAAAATATAAATAGTAATTTTAATTTGTAAAATATTTTTAAAATTTAACTGATAATACCAATTAAAAATAATTTTGAAAATCTGACTAAAAACTCACTAACGGTGAATACAATTTTTTTCACTCCACTAACATTCCATTACCGGTGCTATTTTCAAATTCCACTAACGTTCCACGTGAATGGAGCTAAATTTTCAATCACTAATACCTACTACGGTACTGGCTATGATAGCTTTAGCTGGTTAAGGATAGGGTGACCAACTGCTTTTACGTAAACCTGGGAGGTTTTCTGATATTTAACTTTTACCACCTGGGAGTTTACCATGAAAAGAAATTTTTAACAAAACTTAAATAACACCAAAAAAAATGCACACAGATTTAACTTTTTAATTGATTTTAATATATTTTCATTTGATTTTATATGTAATTTAAATTAAAAAGCAATCCATATTAAAGTTTAAAAATTTCTTCCATAATTAAGTTAATGCTCATTTGTCTTATTTAAAACTTTTTAGTTTTGCAATATTTAAATGCAGCATGTTTTAAAATCATAATCTGTGAATTTTGTCTATCCTTAAGTTGCACAGACTCTACCTTCTGACTTTAACTAATAAGATTAAAAGGTTGAAATTGATTCTGATTATTTTTACGCAGACTTTTAAATTTTTAATATAAAAGTTATATTTCTATTATATAAGCACTTGGTTTATTTTTGTTTCCTAATGTTTTTTGCAAAAATACATATTTTCCTTTTGGAAAGAGTAGGGCAATTAAAATGTTATATTTATATTATAGTTAGTACAAGTTACACTATACTTATGTTATAATGTTAAAATATACACATATGCAAATATATAATGTTAATTATGATGTTATAAAAACATTATAGACTATTTTAAAAATTTTCAAACCCGGGAGAACTTATTTTCAAGTGCAGACCTCAATCTGTAGTCTTGCTATTTAGGCAAAAACAGAAAGATTCCTGGGTAAACCGCAATTTTTGGTCACCCAAATTAAGGAATGAATGAAAATATGTTTATTAATTGGTAAATAAATATCGTTGTCATGGAATAATTAATTTAAAATTTTGTTTCCTTAGTATATTCTCCTATACTCAATTTCCCATTTAATTTATTTATTTGCAACAAAGTAATAAATTGATTAAATACCATTAAAATTTTAATAAAAATTGGTAATAGTATACTTATTAAAAAATATTTATATTTAGTTTTAAAAATTTAAAAGTTAAAAATGTGTTTATGCACAACACTAAATAAAAATTTCATACCCATTTACCCATTTTTGGCCATTTTGGCAAAATTTTATTTTTTGCTAAAAAATCTGGTCACTCTAGTTATGTTCCTCAATTTAATAAATTAATATCAAAACAAAATATAATTACTATATTTTGCTAATGAATAGAAATAATTCATTATGCGCGAAATTTGAGTAAAAATTTTTGTTCACTAAAAAGGTCAGCTATTTTAATTAGGATATCCGTCCGTCCGTTGACTTATGGGATGCAATTATGTCTACATCAACATACTCTAATGTTAAACATATTTTAAGTATTTAAGTCTCATTAGTTAAAGTGAGTTCACTATGAGTGTTCGTTCTTGTTTCTTGTTTGTGACTGGCGTGGGTTAGATCTAAAGAAAAGTTGTTTTAAAAAACTAGAACTTACTTTTTAATGCTCTCACTTTGATTCTAATATTTTATTAACTCAGTAGATATGGGCATTAGTTTTGTGATTTAGAAATTAACAACGCTAAACTACTAATTCTATTGCTGCCTAACATTTTTGTATTTTATTTTTAAACAAACAAAACTTTTGAATTAATATTGTTTAGCAAAAATTTTTATTGGTTATAAAACATTGTTATAAATTTGTTGGTATTTTGAAAATTTTAATTCAGTCTGTGTTCATTTGTGAACGAGTGAATATCAAATCTGCCACTCAAAAACAAAATAAGGCGGACGTCAAAGTAAAGTTTGTGATTTTATGTTAGTTTAAAATAGTGGCAGTATTAACTCCAAAATTTACTCAATTTTATCTTATTTTGACCCTATTTTACCCCGAATTTGCTTCAGTTTTGGCCATTTTTGATTCGTCTTTACCTCAGAAATTCCCTTTATCAATGTAAAAGGGCCAACAACAGACGGACGAACAGACATGCCAAATCCAATAGCTTCACTTTTTAAAGTGAGCTGCTAAAAAGTTTGTTAATTAAAGCACACTCTGTTATTTTTAGGCTTTAATCTATAACTAATTTAGTTATGTGCGTTAAATATTTCATCAATGTTATGCATATGTAAGACATTAATTATAATTGCAAAAATCGCAAAAGTAAGAAAAACAAGAAATATATCGCTTAACTAAAAGTCCTATTAAAAACCTTCATAGATTTCGTCAACGATTAGGAACAAAAAATAATTGCATTAAAAATAGAAAATAAATCCGTATCAATACGAATCTGGTTTTGAATCATTTGATTTCTGTTTAGTGAGTAAGTTTAATGTTAGCATAGCTTATTGCTAAATCCGAACGAAAGTAAAAATCCATAATGTTGTTAAGAGTTAAGCAATTTTTAGATATAATAAAAATAACCCTAAAACTATAAAATGTTTAATATAAGAATTTAATTAAAATAGTGGACTCTAATTATAGAATGTTTTATGATTTAAAATCAAATTAAATAAATTAATTATTTTCGAAAATTTTTTTGTAAATTTTATGTAATTTTTTTCAACATTATTATCTCAAATCGCTATATCTGCTAAAAACAAAAATAATTTCATACTGACTGGAAAGAACTTGTAAATATAAATAGAAAATTTTCCATTAGAAATGCTATGAATCTTTTGTAAAAATTTAATTAAATTCATATATATATATATGTATAAAGCACTTTCGAGTGGAAAGTATAAAATTTTTTATTTTTTATTTTATATTTTTCGTGCACATCTTATTTAGACGTTTATCATGGATTTTGCTTAAAGCGAAACTGTAATTCCAACACAACTTTTCTGTTTTGTAAAGTAAAGAAGAGTACCATTAAAAGTCAAAATATAACTTTTTTTCAATATAAAAAAACAATTTTTTCTCGTTGTTAAACCCAATTTTATGTCAAACACACGTACAGCAAAAATAATTAACTTACTCTCTATAGATATTATTGAGAGCCGTTATTATTAAGAATAAAATACAGAAAAAAACATGGAAATAATGTTACGATAAATCTCTCTTAAGGTAATAGAATTTAATTAAACAACGTTAACATAAAAGACGCGCATAGGGTTTGAAAGGAAATGTTAATTTCCTAATCATTATACTAGTTATATGTGATGATAAATCGTGCTCTTTGTTTAATCTGCTTTTCATCAAATATCGTTATGCGAGTTTAAGTGTTGAAAGAATTAGCACGCAATACGCGATAACAGAGTGTTGGACTAAATCCAAAGCGCAAATACACGCCATAAACAATATTTACGAGATTAACGCTTAAAGAAATAGTTAAATTCATTATTTTTTACATTTAAAAGTACAATTTTAATTCGCGATTCTACTGTTATTACAGTTTAATCAAAAAAGTTAAATATAGCGATATTGTTTAAAATTTCAAGCATTTTTTAATGCATTTGTTATGATATTGTATAAAATAAGTAAAATCGGTTAATAAAACTTAAAAGTTCAAACTCGAGTTAGATATTATGTCTAAAAATATGTATAGATTAGTTATAAAACCAAATATGAGGATTGTTTGGATAAACAAAATCCGAGTGCATTTTATGCCAATAATTGTCTTATTTTCGTTTTAGATTCTTGATAAACATAAGCGATCGAAAATATATGATTCACAAAAACAAACTTAAAAAATAGGTCACATTAAAGTAATTTAAAATACTATTTTATAATGTAGTTATATAATCAGTGATGCATAACGCTCGAGCGGATGGCGCAGGTGCTGAGCGTGAGCGTAAGACTTTCACCGAGTGCGAGCGTGAGCGCGAGAGCCGAGCGTATAGTAAAAATACATTTAAAGATTTTTTCTCCCTTAACTTACACTGTGTTAATTAAAAATTTATTCTATAACATAGATAATTAATTGTAGTGCAAAATTGATTGAATAAACATATTCGAAAGTTTTATAAAAATGTTTTTATATTTCTGAATTTTTTCACTTTAAGGTATTCATGAAAATTACATTTTTTTAAAAATTTCACAGATATTGACGCTCGAATGACGCTCAGCGCTCGAGCGTGCCATGAAAGTGAGCGTCATTACTCATTTTACAGAGCGTGAAGGCGAGCGTTGAGCGTCATTTTTTTTTGCCGAGCGCGAGCGTGAGGGCATCACTGTATATAATGATCGAGAAATGTGTATATATCACATCTTTAAATACAACTTTAAAATTTACATGACGGACAACATGTGAACGGACTGGTATCATACGAAAGCTAAAAATTTAAAAAAAGAAAAGAAATTAAATGTGTATTATTGATTTAATATACATTTAATGTGATTATTCTGTAGTGTAACTTAATTCCAAAAGTAAGTAGTAATATGGTCAGTATAGGAATTTCTGTATTTAGAAATTTCTTGTTAAATATACCAATAACGGGAACTTTTTCAAAATATTGTACAAATCCAAGACTTTTTCTCAAAATTACCAAAACCGGGAAAAATCAGGAAAATAAAACTACTTTTAATTAAATTGTTATAATTAATAGAATTTAAATATATTAATCTCCCGGTCATTTGATAGAAGAAAAAAACCGGGATTTACCAGAAAAATCCTATCCCTAGTAATAACATCTCATTAGTAAAACTCGGTTTCAGAACAGATCCAATACAACTAAATAGCAAACCAAACAAATGAACATAAAATTTGTTGATTTTTAGATTAACGTATATACCAATTATATACGGTATATCAATTAATGTAAACATATTTTATATAAAACTTGAATAAAAAAGCATTATGTGATTTTACAATTTTAGAATTAATACTTTCAATTATAAAATCAAAATCATAAAATCTTAGAAAATAAAGAGATTAACTGAGCAATTTTTATTTAAACTATTTATTTTAAATTAATGGTTTGAAAACGTAATTCGAGCAGTTTTAAGCGATTTTCTTTATTCGTGAAATAATTTACGTATCTTGAAATAAGTTATTGCGGAAGAAATCCGTGCATTTCATACACAAAATTTCGTTCACAACGACTCATCAACTTTATGGTCAGTTGTTCGTCTAAACTAACTAAATATTATTCTTTTATTTGTTTCCGCTTTATTTTATGCCCGTATAAAAGCTTATTTGATAGAATACGTTTAAATGATCGGTAAATAACTTAAACAGATACTTAACGTTTTAGTAGCAAAACAATGTTTTAAGCATCAAATCAAATTGATAGCAATCGGATAAAAGCGTATTTGATTGCTCTCGCGAATAAACGACGCGAATTGAAATTCGTTTGAGTTGCAACCAAATAGAATGGTTACGCTGCAGCTGTAGTGCTCATCGAAAATCTTTCTCAACTGTTTTATATCTGGAGATTAATTTTCTTTAAAAATTCAAGTCAAGTTTATTCCCCTTAAATATTATTAGCGCATAAAACAGGAATTATGAGAACATAAGCTAAAAATCGGTTCCGAAACGATGTATATATGATGCATCGAAAATATTAAAAACATATTAAACTTTAATTTAGGCTAAACTTTATTTACGCTGTACTTATTTTCCGAAAAATGTATTTAAAAATGCTTACTTTCCAATGCAATGCGCTGCAGTAAGAATCCACCACTGAGACAGTAAAACTCCGCCACAGAAAAATACCTCTTCTGGACCGCCATGTATGGCCACAAGCCATGGCCATTGACCAGGATTTGACTCCAGTCCCCCAACAATACGCCGTTTACGCTTTCGGCTAATAAAATTCGCGGCTTTACCGCATACTTTAATGATGATATAATAAATTTTAAAAAAATTCTACCATAAGAAATAGAGAAAAAAGTTTTAATCAATTACCAAAATCATTGCACTTGAGATGTAATGTGACAATTTTCCCATTTTTGCAGCCCTTATTTCGTTGCTTATCGAACAAAACTTTCATAGACGTGTGCCGGTTATTTATAGTAATTCCGGCCCTAGTCTTGGGTTCGCGAAATTGTGAGCTAATGGTGTCGTCCCTGATTCTAGTTTCGTTGACCGACGCGTAACCCAATAATTGGCACGCTTTCTGACTCTGAGCGGTCACATTCCAGTCTTCGCCGCAAACCGATTGCCATGTGTTTGTTACTGCGCTCCACGCCTCTAACTTTCCCTCACCGGTGTGTGCCATCGATTTGCTGAGACGCACTTAAAATAAATAATGCTCTCATTCGCATAAAAGCTTATCATGGAAAACGGTTTGTTGCGCACAAACAAAAAATTTTAATCGAAAAAAATTTCAAAAGCAAAAATGTTTAGTATACTAACGGCACTGTCGCTCATCCCTGCCGTCCGGACAGTCTTTAATGCCATCGCAAATGTTTTCCTTATCGATGCATACATTGTTGCCGCAGTAAAACTGATCAACATTACAATTGCTGCAATTTTTCTCGTCTGTAGAGTCCCTGCAATCGATAAAGCCATCACATTTCCAGCTCATTGGTATACATCGAGACGAGTCGCATCGGAAACCATTTCCATCGCAGACTAGCATTAACAGAATTATTTCGTTTTATCGCATCACATTGTTTGGCAATCAATACCAATATTTTGGCAATTAATTCCAATAAAAAGTATATTATCAAAAATATGAGAAAAATTTTTGCTAATTTTATAAGACGGATGTCATTATTTAATCTTTTTGGATAATAACTTTTAACACTTATAAATCAAAGAGATTAAAGTTTTAATGTTGCTTTAGTTACTATTTGAATATAGATTGAATATAACATAATTATCGTACTTAAATTTTCTTTAGTTTAATAGCACTGTTATTAACTCTCGCGTGTGTTTAGTCAGCATGTTTTCCGATCTATTGATTACTTACACAGTTAGCCTATTATTCAATTGTTTGGCGGTACTCTTATTTATCTACTTGTTTATTGGATTTCTCTATTTGTCTTTCGAAAAGTTTTTTCCATCGGAAAATAAAAACAAAACTACAGAAATATACGTTTCTTTTGAAATTTTGTTTATTGATTTTTTTTGAAACCGCTTTTAGGCAAAAACTTGATACAATTTCAGGAAATGTTAGTATTAATTTAAGCGAAGTTTTCAGTAAAAAAAACTAAAATATTTTCCATTTGCGGATCAATACTTTGTCTCACGTAAAAATTAATTCCAAAATAAACAATCGAGTTGAATCGCGTGTAATAACATGACACCGAGAAAATACATGTACCGCTGATTAATCAGAAACAGTTTCGCTATCTCTGTAACTCAAGATTAGGTTGAAGCGGACAACTACTGTAATATGCATCACTTACGTGTTTAGACACTTTCCTTAACACTATTCCAAAGTTACGTTTAGGAATAAAAACAAGATTGCAGCTCATGATACGAATATTTTTTTAACTCTCCCTTCGCTTTAATAACATTTAGCTAAAATTATATTTAATTTTGGTATTTTCAGTTAGATTAGATTTTACATCGTAGAATTTAGACAGCGCTTATGCCATAAGCGTTATGGCAATATGAGCTAATAGTAGAAATATATATAAGACTTATATATATACGATTTTTATGCTAATTTTATCCCCAGGAAGAATTATGCTTCGCGAGAATATGAAAACTTCGACACATACATACAGCGAGCATATTTGTCAACGCTATTCAAGAATATATGAAAGCAATTTACATTTAAAACTACTGTACTCTATTTGAATATTTAATTTCGCTTTCCATGTGAAAACATAATACAAGTTGACATTACTTTATACACGTAAATAGTGTCGAAGCGAACACCCAGTAATATATACAGTAAAACTTCGCTATAGTGAACCTCGATATAGTAAACAACTCGTTATAGTGAACATGTCTACGGTTCCCGGTTACGAGTTTCATTAATAAATTTACTTCAGTATTGTGAACACTTTATTATAGTGAACGAAATTATTGTCACCGTGAGGGTTCACTATATCGAAGTTTTACTGTATAAGCTTTTCATATGCGTTTAAAACAAAAAAAAATAAATTAGATTTTTTATCGGTGGAATTTTCGTTTTTTATTTTATTTTCTAGAAAAATTATTTCATAATATGATTTTTAAAAAACGTATTTTTCTGGTAAATTTGAAAATGTAAAGGCAAAAAGTTGACGGAAAAACTAATTATTATAAATATGACAAAACTGAGCTTACAATGAATTCCTCTGTGAAGCATTTGATTTTGCTGATAACCAACACAAATGTCAGGATCAGAGCTATCTGGTAATTGGTCGCAGTTAAGCTCTTGAGGCCACTGAAGCGTAAATACCGCGAGAAAGAAGTTACATCTGAGCTGTGCCTCTATATTTGCGAGGGAGTATTAGATCGGATTAAATATTCAGTCATAATATATTTCATTGTATGTGTCAATAAATTTCTAGGCACTAATACCATGGCATAAAGTCCTACACGGTGGCACCGGATACCCAGTTGCGTTGCATTTCGGGACTAATTGAGAGCACAGGTATAATGGCAACAGTGCGTAACATTTTACGCCGATTATAGTCTCGTATTCTTGTAGCTGCGTGTTAATTTCCGATTGGTCTGATTGGCCGAAACTGTTCGGTAGTATTGTGTACGCGTATGGTATGCGATATCGTTGACACAGCGCCACACGCATTGGTGTACACAAACCTGCCAAAAATAATCTGTTTTTAATCATAATAATTACTCACTAAATTCTATGGAATTCACAAATTAAAATTTTAAAGATTTTTTTGGAAAATTAATATTTGTTTTATTTTTTATTTCTATTTTTTGGCATTCTAATCTGAATGAAACATACAAAGTCACAGGCAATCGGACTGAAAACCCCCGTCAAAAGTTTTAAGTGTGGAACTATTCAATAAATGGTCACTCGATTGAAATGTTAAAGTGATTACCGTAAATTCCTATAATTTTTTTACATTTATTCCCAAAATTTTACTCCTATAAAAACTTATGCTATATTTAATAAATAAATGAGTATTGACAAATTGATGTAATTGAAAATTCTATACGGTTTATTTTATATTATTTATTTTCGGTTTCTATTATTTTGACGTATAAAAATAATGAAACCATCAAAAACATTCGGACAGGATTTTTCCATGACTTTAATTTCGTAGAAAAAAAACCAAAGTGAACTTTAAAATAAAAACAACTAAAGTAGTTTCTATTGTTTACTTAAGCGTATGAAATTATATAATAACATTTTACAAAAAAAAGAAGTGTCAGGTGTGTTAGTGCGTAGTGATTGAATAAAAGAAAGCATTAAACTGCATATCTTATCGAAAGAAATACAATATTTTTGTTTTACCAGTTACACACTCACACACCACCATGATTACGACTGATGGAGTGGTGTGTACCGTATTATACTCTTTATGTGTACATAAGCGTATGCGTATGTATGTGTTCGTGTGTGTGTGTGTGTGTGTGTGTGTGTGTGTGTTCGCAAAAATTAAGTTATGTTCCGTAACTTTATATCTATAGCGCGTAAGTTATGTTTGTGATATTTATTCCCTCCGGTTATGTCATTTCTTGTAAGTAGTAGTATAGCGTTGCGTTAGCAGTGAGGTTCGAGTTTTATCTTTTATACAATTTTTTTTGCTCAGCAAACCGCATAGATTCTCTTTTCCTATCGCTATCTCTGCTTTACCTCTATCGTTATATCGCATCTTACAATTCTTTTTTTCCCTCTGTTATAGCAATTTTTCTCATCTCTCGCTTCGCGAATTAATTTTTCACCGGCAAATGTAGAAGTACTACGCATTGTAATACTAAATGATAGAAGTTTACCGCAAATTGGAATTTACCAAAACTAACACTAAAACTATTTACTATTCCAATTACTCGTCATTTCCTTATTTATCTTTCGGGCATATATGCAGATATCAGGTTTTCGCGTATTTTTCCTTTTTTCCATTCCTTTTTTCCTACTAATATTTTATTAAACTTTAGTCGCTTGTTAATCAAACAAAGCAATCACTAATTATTTTTTAAGATGAATTAAGAATTTATTATATTGTCTACAATTCCCTTCTCTCTGACTCTGACTCTCTCTCTCTCTCTCTCTCTCTCTCTCTCTCTCTCTCTCTCTCTCTCTCT
>JAQIXJ010004179.1:0-11255 GCA_034700185.1 Phthiracarus laevigatus | reverse complement strand
TTTAAATCTTCATAAATCGCCTGATGATGACTAGAAGTGTCTAGTCGAAACGTTGCGCAAATTATACGTTAAACTGTAGTGTATTAAAATCCAAAAATTTCAAAATAAAATTTTCCGACAGTATAATTCTGGATTATTAATATTTTAAGCTGAGCTTCCAAACTAAAATTTTCTCTTGAGCTTGAGCTTCGTTGTGAGCTTATATCTTATGAAAAATTAAAAATCACTATTAATATGAGTCATATAATATGTTTTTACATAATCCAAATTTAAATTCATTAAAAATAAAGGTCATATCTGATATATTAACTCAAAAACTTGAAAATTGCATTAAGTTTTTTTATTAAATTTCAAAAGTTAAAATATTTAATTGATGTATTCAATACATATATGAAACTTGAAACATTTTATAATAATGTTTTTCTTTATACATTACAAACGCAAGCTCAAAAAGCTCCTCAGTTAAAGCTTCAGCATGAGTTTAATAATCTAAGCTCACAAACGGTGAGCTTTGAGCTTTAGTATTAC
Source organism: Phthiracarus laevigatus (assembly GCA_034700185.1). Taxonomy (NCBI): domain Eukaryota; kingdom Metazoa; phylum Arthropoda; class Arachnida; order Sarcoptiformes; family Phthiracaridae; genus Phthiracarus; species Phthiracarus laevigatus. Next base: position 10,727 of record JAQIXJ010004179.1, on the reverse strand, counting down.
ATTTAATCTTTTATTTTAGCTTTATATTGAGCAAGCTTAAGCTAGCTTGCCTCAGCTTTAGCTTTCTGAAATCATTTTTTTATAATGGTTAGAAGTGTGTCCTAAACTACAGATAGTAAATATTGTGGTTATTTCCGGTGTCTGCCCTGTTCAACGCTTCCCTTTTCGCCGTCTTCTTATTCGCTGCCTAAAAAATGCGTGTTCGTCGCTTCCCTAATCGCCACCTTTATATATTTATTTTGAGATTTTGTATTTATCGCACTTAACAACATACAATGAAAGTTTTATTAAAGATATATTTTATAAGCTTATTGTGTTACAAGTATTGCATATATGAGTAAAGTAAATATACATTTATTTTTAAATTTTAGTCTAACAATAATGATTGTAATTGTTGTGCAAAACTAATAAATTCATAAATCTTTATATAATATTTTAACAAAAAATGAGTGATTCTATACTTTTAAGTAATGAGAGTGCTTCAGAATTATGTGTTTTAAATGAAAAATCTTTGATAAATACCATAGAATTTGCTTGAGTTAACTTATTGAGTTAACTCGAATTACATTTTTCTTAACCGATTAAAGTTAAAGTTAAGATAATTGTTAACCGGTCAAAGTTAAAGTTAAATAATTTTCATGAGTTAAGGTTAAGAGTTAAACAAAATTCTTAACTTTTGACTTTTGTGCATCAATAGTCATAACGTATGGCATGAAAAACATGCGATAGTAATACTACATGTTTACCATTATTTGGGAAAATAGATTAATTTCCATTAACAACTATTTGACATTAAAAAACTTATTTTAGTTTAAATTTTTTTTAATAATTTAATAAGTGGTTTAAAGTAAAAAATAGATCATTTATGATACTCTAATTTTTTTACTTTATTAGACTTTTAATTAAAAAATGTCTTAAGTCATTAATTATATTAAATCGGGTGATATAGCATATAACCGGACGTGTTTTAAATAGTCTAAAATTCATTATTGAGTTTTATTTAAAATAATATAATTTTTTTTATTTAAACAATAATAACTGTTAAAAACCGTTTAGACAAAAGAGTTTAAAACCGTATACAAGTAAAAGTACAGTTAAACCTACCAAACCAACCATACCTAACAAAAAATTGTAACTAAAACTTATTGTAATTGGAATTATATTGTTTCTTAACATTTTTGTGATTTTAATTTTAAACAAATAAAACTTTTAATTATTATTGTTTCGCTAAAAATTTTTGTGTTTTAAAACATTGTTATAAATAGTACTTCAGTGAGTGTTTAGGATATTTTTATTCATTCTTAGTTTAGCTGTCGAAGAGATAACATCAAAACTGTTCTTAAAAGCACAGTAAGGGGCGTGTCATAATGTTTTAGTTTAATTAGTAAGACGCGTGACACTAAAATTTACTCATATTTGCTCCGATATTAACCATTTGTGACCAGATTTTGTGTAAGTTTTGACTAATTTTGCCAATGCCATAATTTAAGCCATGTTTTGCCCCTATTAAAGCCAATTTTGTTATTTTTGCATGATTTTGGACAATTTTTAGTCAATTTTGGTCTTTTTAATGCATTTTTTCCTCCTATCCTTCAAAAAATGTCTACAAACAGACAGACATGTCCAATCCAATAGATGACTTTTACAAAGTGAGCTAAAAACGCGCCAACTATAATCCGGTTCGGTAATCGTGAATTATTTTTTAATGGTTTTATATTTTTTCATTAAAATTCCATTTTTTAACCACCTTAATATTTGGAACTTACTTTTAAAACTGATAGGATCTTTAATATTTCCATATCAAATTTTTCTCTAGTATATATAATCGTTTTTATCCCATTAGAATTTACTTAATATTAAAATATCAACACTATTTGCGAATCATTATAATTAATAATATAAAAAATACTTTTCCGTTTCTCCCTCTCTCTGTCCGCAAACCGGTTTAAACCTGTTTTGTGTATTGTTGAACATTTTCATTCTGTTCGCAAAGCGGTTTAAACAATATAACTATATGTCACGCTTTGCTAAAATACTTATTTGTACTGTAATTTCCTAACAATAGCAAAAAAATGTATTAACTATTAGAAAACATTGTTATATTGAGCGAGAAAGTAATGTGGGAAATAATATATAACGGGAAAAGCATGTAACATACTTAAAATATATATACGGATGGGAAATAGTATATTCCAATTAAATATATATGTTTTTATGATCGCTAGGATTAAGTTAGCCGAGGGTCGCAGATGGGTGTCCTAGTAATTTTAAATTAAAACAAACAACACTTAAATTATATTGTTTTACCGAAAATTTTTATGATTTAAAAAAATTGCTATAAATAAGCTTAGTACTTCAGTCAGTGTTATTTTAAAATTTAGATTCATCTGAGGTCATACCTTCAACACCTGATTTTTTGGGTTTATACCTTAGTTTCCAAAGGTCTGAAGTCTTAGGGGCCAGATCCTGCAAATCTCAAATTTTTAAGGGGGGATGTGGTAAACTCTTCGGAGTTCAACGAGTTGGAGCAAAATTTTTTTTAAACAAAAAAAATCCATTTTCCGATACAATCTCGATTTTTCAAAGGTGTGTTCAACTTTTCCAGAGTTCTAGAGGTTTACACTGGACAAGCAATCTTTTGGGTAACTGTATTTTTTTAAAAGTAAACTATAAGGCTATATTTATTTTAAAAATAAATACGTTTTATTAATGTATTGAAACATATATTAAAATAAACATTTCTACAGAAAAACAGAACTGAAAAACGTGAAAAAGTTAGCTAAAATGTCACCATTTAATTTTATTAAGTTAGTATAAAACGGAAGTATTATAAAACGACTATTATTCTATAGAACATTAGTTTTAAACGAATTATATTCTCGTATGCCATTAATTTAAAAATACTTTCATTAAATTACAGTGTATTATAAATTAATGAACAAAATCCCGTTTAATTTATTTAAGTAGTGTTGACAAATGTTGTCATTGCGAGAATTTAAGATTCTAGTGAATACACGTCACGTTTTTCTAGTTATATAAGTTATTATTTATGAGCAAAGAAACGTATTGAATGTGATTTATTCGTTATAAGTGATATGTTTCAATTTTACGGTGGAATAACTAAATAGTCCTTTTTTGCGGAACAAGTGTTGTAAGTCTTCCTACACCCTATTTCTGAGGAAGTCATATAAATCATATGGCCATAGAGAGAAAAAGATAATAATAATAAGATTGGAAAATTATTATAGAGAAGTATATATTAATAATTGATAGGTTTGACGACTACAATAAAAGTGCACATGAATTCCCAAAAGAAACAACAATTCGTAGGGAAAAGCAGTGGTATTATTATAACTATTATGATTAACCCCACCATCAGAAAATTGCATTTCTTTATAGAGAATGCCCAAAACGTTAAATGCATTGTGTGTTTCATAATACATAAAACTGGACAAAATATAATGATACTAGAAATATAATTATAGATTTTTTTATTGTTGTGGTTGTGCTAAATGTTCGCTGGTATATGGTATACAATATTTTAATTCATCAGTAGTGATCCCGAAGCGTCTCTTTTCTGTACGTCATCTTTATTCTGGCAAATATACTTTTACTCTCTATTAGTTATACACACACACACAAACATACACACCCATCAAATATACACACTCAATATTACTATAAGTTTCCATATAACCAGCTTTAGTCTGAACGTTCGCTTTTTTAGCTTCAGTCGTAGTTTTCTCTATATGTTATCGAATAGTTTGTGGAATTGTTTTCTCCGCAAAACTTGTTGCTTTGCGCAGTGACTTGGGTTTACTTATTTATTCTATAAAACTATTGTTTACTACAAATTGGATATTATTAATCGAATTATTGGCATAAATCAGGTAAAAACATTGTTACCAATAATCAATTGTTCTGTTTATATTTTTTTTACTATATTAATTCATTTTCATATTATTATTTAAATCTTAATTTCGTAATAGTTTATAGTAAATTACATATTAACATTCGAATCTAAACTTTTCAATTTAAAGTTTAATTTATTGATTAAATAATTTACGAAAAAAAAACTTAAATCCTTAAAAAGCGTTTCACTGTAAAACATTAATGACTTGTAGGGTAAACACAATTTGTTGCATGTATTGCTTTCATATATATATATATAAAATATATATTTCTCTCTCTTTATCCGCATATATCATATCAAATTGCACATACCGTATATATTTTATTTCACATAAATCATTTTTTAATAGGTTGAAAAATAAAAATAATAAAAATCTAGTTTTCTCATTAGCGATAATGATAGGCAAAAATGGTAAAACTAAGGGCAAAAATCGAATTTATGTCGTTTAAAGTAATTTCACTGATCTCGCGAAATAATAATAATTGAAAACGTGTGTTATGCGTGAAAAATTAATGCTCTTAAAATTTTTGCCTTTATTTTTTAAAAATGTTTGTTCAACTTTAAACTTTATATTTCGCTTTACTTCCCAATCGAAAAGTGAACCACCATTTTGCCAATAATCTAAATTTCAAATTAGTGGAAATGCTATTAAAAAGTGTTTTCTGTGCCGATTGATAGGATCTTTAATATTTTTCGGATCAATTTTTCTCTCGTATTTATAATCGTTTTTAGCCCATAATATTCTATTTCAACATTTAACTTCCTTAGTGCGTGACATTTCTTAGCTTATTCTGTTGACCGAAATCATGCACAAATTCACTTTAACTTTCGTTTCTTATATATATTTTTGTTTGCATCCTTAAGTTTTCCGAAAAAAGCTAAAAAACGTTTGCACTATCGTTCTTACTTTTATCACATTATTTCTTAACTTCTTTCTAAGAGAGAACATTCGATCACATACTAGACCTATACCTATATATATATATTATATATTTACCAGTATATACACATTAACTGGAAGTAAAGTTTTTAAATTTCCATAATTTCACTTTTACATGATACCAATAACAATAAAATCTTTTTTTTGTGATTATTTTATGGTATATTTGCATTTTTATTGCTTTAGTATAAGGATTAATAAATTCTTAAATGATATTTCTTTTTTTTCCATTGATTTAATTTGATTTGCAATAATGAAATCGTGGTTTATATTGTGTTATTTAGGAAATTAGTTTTTACAAGACTTTATAAGTTTTTGACAGCATATTATGAATTTTTCTGTTTTTATTGTTGAAAAAATTCATATCAAGCATTCCTTATAATTAAATTTTAGCTTGCCCAATTTTTTATAAATAATTCATTTTATTTTCAAAATAACTCATACAAAAAAAACCTAAAAAACGATTTTCAAAATAATTTTTTAAGTTTTCGAAAATGCTTAATATTCCACTGTGTCTACAATGGAAATATTAAAATTAAAATGAGCTTTTATGGAAATTTAATTAAATTTTTTATGGTTTATTTAATATATAATAATATAACATCCATGCTTCGACTTTAACCTCAAAAGAATCATTTAAATGTTAATTCTTTCAAATTATTATTTACTCTTAGTGGAATTACTCGGCAGGGTTGAGCCGACCGCTCGATTTAAACAATACACATAATGCATGGTTTTGTTAATTGTTTTTCATAATAAACATTTATAAAATAGTGTGCAATAATTAAATTAAAAATTTAAAAAAGCAAAAATTAAACTTATATTACGAGTGCGTTAAAAAATACAGCGCATATTGAAAATGTGTTAATACAAACCATTTATGCTTTAATTTAGAAATATAATGAATAGAGTAAGGCAAGAATATTGTGTTTGTCTTTTAAAAATAAAAGAAAGCTAATATTGGAATAACTATTTATGGCAAAAGTTCAATATTCACACCATTTTTTGTGACAATACTCTGGAACTTAACTCATTTTAGTTAGATATTACAACGAGAACAAGAACGACGCAGCCATAGAGCATTTTTGATAGTTTAAATTAACAAAAAAGATGTTGAGTCCACACGAATCACCACTGCGGACACGTAGACATGCAAACGAACAGGCATAGTCAATTCATAAGCTAAACATTAAAAAATGAGATAAAAAATAAAATACATTTTTGCGATAATAAGTTATGCTTATATATATTATTGAAGAAAATATACATTAAAAGCAGGCTTTTATCTAAATTGAAAACCAATAAAAGTTTTTTGTATATGTAGAACTATGGGAATATACCATTTAGTTTTACTATAGATTTATTATGAGAGAAAAGATTTATCTTAATAAAATACTTAAATACTTGAACAATTAACGATTTAATGTTATTCCTAAGATAAAATTTTATACTCATCAAATACACTAAAGCTTACATTGTCTAGATCATACCTGTTGTAATTTATGCCGAGGTAGTAACATGTATGGGTAATTGAACATAAAATTCTACGACTTAGTGGTAACTCAGACTGTCTTGATGTATACAAAATGAAGTCTTGAAAAAGCTTTTATATTACAGTTATGGGTAGATCATATTGAATATGATCAATATAAAATTTTTATATCGAGAGGGACGTGAGGGCAGTCCGAAGAAATTATGCAAGTTTCCTAGTGATTTTGAATAAATTTTCTATTAGATTTAAATTAAATTTGAGCCATTTTTTACCCTATTGCGGCACCAATTTTTGACTCGAAAAATTCCTTCATTAATATGAACAGGTCAATGACGGACAACTGGATCAAACACGACAGACATCTTAAATCCAATAGCTTATTTTTTCAAAATGAGCTAAAAAATATTTTTTGGCTTTTAATCTTACATAATGTTAAATGATGAAAATAAATATAAGCGTAGAATATTTGGCACAAATGCATGTAAATCTTAAAAATATAAATTTATAATTTAGAAAATGTTTTGCTAATTTATAAAAATCCTTTGAGAATGAAAATTTTTATTTATTTTTTTACTCAAAGAATATTTTCCTCTCCAGTTTGCAATCATAACGCTCAACACGTGTGTTTCCCTCAATGTTATGGAAAAATCTATTTTTATATTGAAAATTTAATATTCTTTATGTAACTAACTTTTTAATTATAGAGTAAGTAATCTTTGATAAATGCTAGATAGAGGTATTTTGAATTTAAATTAAAGTTCATCGTCATATGTGTATACAGTATATAGCTTGACATACCCTATAGATTAAAGGAAGTTTATGTCATTATGTTACTGCAAATTTAAACAGATTATTAGAATTTTTATAAAACATACGTAAAGCCTATGCAAACTATAATCTATTATTTGGAAAACGTATTAGCTGTGCAACAAAATTTAGTGTATAGTTAGAGGAATAATATTTTACTTAAACATTAAAAACTTTTTTACAAATTTAGGGAATGAAAAAGTGAACACTGAATAATAGTTTAAAAAGTGTTTATATCTAGTCATCACATCAGCTTTGAAGAGTGCTAATTCTGTCTTACCTAAATAGTTATTAAATCATTGGTTTTAATATTCATGAAAATATCACTCACTTTCAATTAAAATCATTGGGTTTGGAATGACGTTACAAAATTTGAAATCTCATTTAAATTAAACTCAATTCTACTTTAATCCCAGTTATACAAAAAATGGACATATTCATAAACTTGACTTTCGATAAAGTGAGCTAAAAATAGTAGTTTTTAAATTTAATTTTTTAATAATAATTAGATAAATATTCTTATTTTAACCCAACCACTCATGATTAAAAACTCTAATTATTTAAGTAATCAATTTTCATTCCCTAAAACCTCTTAAAATGATAAGAAATGTTTATACAGTATAACTTAGACTATTGTTAATAACGGATTACAGTTTTGTCAATATTTAAAATGTATAAGATATTTTCAATGTTTTTACTGTTCATTTATTTTAATAATTTCTAAGTCCACAGATTTATTTTAATTATTTAGTCAAAGATCTAAATGTATAAAACTTTTAGTGCGTTCTATGTTTATACAGTATTCTATTTAGCAAATCTATTCAAAACGTAAGCTTAAGAAGTAAATCTTTTTATCGGAGAATTTCATATTTTCCTGCTTACTGTGATGATTGAGTTTAGTGAATATCCTTATTTTCTGAGATGAAATATTCTTAGGAGTTAGTTCTGACATTTCAATTGTTATGGCCTGAGGTGCTCAATGAGCAAATCATACATGTTCTAATAAATGCCGATTCCTTAATGAACAAAGGGGTAACTTGTATTTTATTTCGATTTGTAAATAGAACAGCAGCGAATTTTAAAAATGATTTTTTCTTATATTAATTTAATTCAGTAAAACTAAACAAAATTGCGTGCGTATCAATAGTATGGTTATGTTATTAAAGTACCCAGAAATTCATTGACACGGGTGACCATCGAGTTTTGCCATTTTTGACCAGATTATGGTTATTTTTGATACAAAAATCCCTTTATTAATATAAAGATTGGAGAAATCCCTTTATTAATATAAAATACAGTGTTCATTGAGTGAAAGAAGCGAACGGTACGATCACAAGTAGTGTTTACACACTGTATATGTGTTTTATACTTGTATTCCGCATAGCACTATACAAGAATCAGTCACAGTTTAACGTGGACACCGTCAAACCCACTTGCCATCTCTGTTCCCGTACATCTGTATACACACGTACATGTTTTCTCACATATGTATGTGTAATAAACGAGATATGAGGTAACTCCGACTAAAGGATGAATGAGAGTACAAATTCACTTTGGAATCGAACCTAGGGAAAAGTAAATGAACTACGCGTTAACCCACTACACCACAGAGGTAGTGTTTACAGACAGACAAGTCAAATCCAATAGCTTTCTTTTTCAAAGTGAGATAAAAATAAAAGGGAATGGAAAAAAGATAGACTCCATTCAAGACAATAAGGAGTCGCGTTTAATCCGAACAAATATGTGTCAAACCAACCGTCTAGGAGTTAGATAAATTAAATGTCAATTCAGGTGAGGGTTTTGGCAAAATACTAAATTTTTTTATCAATTTTAAGCAATCCAAAATATGATTAAAAATTTAAAAAACTTATAAATTTATTTCTCTTTAATATAATTTGTTAACAATAAATTTGAATATAATTTGTGACTAAAATTTATATATTGGTTATATTTATTTTTGGATTCAATAAAAAAACACTTAGAAATATATAAATAATTAAATGGTGTTAATTAGTTATTTATTGCAATTATATACGCTATCATTATGTGCAAAGAATAGATCGGAAATTAAACTTTATTGCGTGTTAAAACTGGAATGAAATCAAATATCCGTTAACTGTTGCATAACATATACTTCTAATTGTGGATATATGTGGATATATGAGACTGTTGCGTAAATTAAATAGGAATAACTCACTCTCACTCACTCACTCTCACTCTCTCACTCTAGCTCTCTATTTGTTTGAGATTCAATAGGATTAAGCTATGATAAAAACAAATTTGATTTTTTAAAGAAAATTCCATTAAATGTCAATGATTAGAATTTTTATTAGAGAATCCTTTTTTATGGGAATCACTTTTTTGCGTGATAAATAAAAGAGATTATTTAATAGATTTTAATGAGCTATTAAATAGTTAAATAATTAAATAGTTATTAATAAAGAGCTTCGTATTTATAACTAGAAGATAATATATGAAGAACACGAATACTGTAAATATCAGCGATTTTCAATAGTGATAGCTGAACCACTTAAATTGCAAAGTTTACAAAAAACTTTGAAACTTAAGAAATCACTAGCTAATTCTACAATTCATGTTTTCTGAGGTTATAATAAGATTTATAGAATGTCTTGTTTCATCTATTATATTAATTTTAAATTAAATTATGATGTGCCAAAATAATATTGACTGTATAAGTAAGAATAAGCGTTCCCACAAAAATATTTTTCATTGATAGTGATCTGAAAATGTCGAAATTAACGCAAAATATATTTAATCGAATGTTTGCTCCCACTATTTTTACACTGATCGTAGAAAGAATTGGACTGAATTTATCATTTATTCATTTAACTGTATAATTCATTTTGATGTAAAAGTTTAGTTTTTTTCTTTTGATTATCTTAAATAGACAAGCATTAAAGAATGTTTGGCAGAAGCATTCTTTACACCTAATAATAACGACACCACTGTCAGACTTAGTTTACTTCAACAGAAACTTAGAATACATTTCTAGAAAGTATACGTAGTTTGTTGTGGTTGATATTGTCTACACTTTAAAAGTTTGAAAATCTACAGAACTTAAAAAACTTAAAATATACAGTTAACAAACAATTTATTTTATTATATAATAATCAAAAACTGAATATAACAATCAATGGCAAATTCAATTCATTAATATACTATTCTAATAAACATTGTTTAATAAAAATATGGTATCTATTCGTGACCACAATTTGTTTATAGTACTGGTTAATAAATAATTCTTTGACATTATAAAGACAAAATGCTAATAAATGCTAATATCCAATCAATTAAAAATCGAATACGGTATATACAAAAGAGAATAATCTTATAAATAATTTGATTACATCTGATTAAATATTAGCACAATTCTTTCGTTTACAATAATAAATAAATGTTAACATTGTTTATGAAATTTAGATAGAAAATAAAAGAAGATCGAAACGGTCATAATTAAAGAGCGGATTTTGACATAATAGATTATAAAAGAATAAAAAGCATATTTTAAAGTATTTTACAAAAAAGAATATGCGAATATTCTTTTGCATATTTAC
>JAQIXJ010004178.1:0-11258 GCA_034700185.1 Phthiracarus laevigatus | reverse complement strand
ACATTTTTATAGTTTAATCTATAGATATACAAAAGCTCGAATTAGGACTTTTGAAACCGCGGGGCTCGAGGAACTTCAAGGTTTAGGTTCGAAAGTTCTTAAAATTCTAAAAGGTCCAGGTTCTTTCAACTTGGGGACAGGTCCGAATAGATTCAGGTTCGTGTTCCTGTATGTTGGGACTTATATTAAAATATAAAATGCATAAAAAACAATTATACTATTTTGGTCATCAGCTCAAACACCTAAGTATATTAAAAACATGATAGTCATAAAAGTTTAAACGTTAATACAGGAAATTCATAACTGCGTAATAAAGATGCAATACTTATAGCATTACTCGTTGTTTACTTAAAATTAATGTAAATGGGTCCCGAGTCCGGGTTCAAGTCCCAGCTATAATGACTTTGACATGGTCCGAGTCCTTAAAACTTAAGATTTAGGTCCCAAAATGGTTTGGAAGTCCCAGGTAAATGTCCGGGTTTTCGTTAGGACCCTTAAAAACCTGGACCTGTGCATATATAGTTTAATTATATTCAATAAATTTAATTGTAATTAAAAATGACATATAAAAAAGCTTGGTTTCAGAAGCAATTTTTAAGTTTGAATTAAATTATCCCAGTAATTATCTGTACTAAAAGCAATTTGATCGGTAAATATTTTTGAAAACGGGGATTATCGCTAGTCCTTACTGGTCTTATAACCGGTAATGAACATCTCTATATACAAACATGTGCAATTTGCGGCTCAAAAAAAATAAATTTAAGCTTTATTTTGAAATAAAAATGAATGAATACGACAAAACAAAATTATGCTAATTAGAACATGTATAATTGTATTTGCGAGTAAAATAGAAATAAATTAAGCATTTCAATTAGATTTTAAATGATTCATATACATGGGACCAGAAAAATAGTTAACGTTTAGAATAAATACAAATATTAATAGAAGTTAAATATAAAGCAATAAAAAATGCGCACACAGTTTTAAAGTTTGTTGATACATAATACAGTGATTTAAAATCTTTAATTTTTCCAGTCCACTACTATTCCGTGCCATTATCGCACTCAAGATTACTACTACCGTTCCATTATCGGTAAACACAATTTTTTTTCATTACATTACCGTACCATTACCACGAGTATATTCTATTCCACTACCTTTCCACTCATTACCGTTCCACCATTGATATATTATAGCTCTACGCGCTACGGAATTTGAGCCAACAAAAATATTTACGTGATAAGTTGTATATTGAAGCTGAAAGATGCTGATTATTTATTGTTTTTAAAACTTATTGTTAATAAACTGCAAGAATTGTAAAGATGTTTGATTTTTGAAAAATATATAGACTATTATAGTTTTAGTAGTCTCTAAGATCACGTTGAGAACCATGCGTAATACGAAGGGTGTAACAGCTAAGGTTGGACAGGATATAATTCTATTATTTTCATACTTTCATTACTGCCTATAATAATATAAACAGACAATAGAGAAGTGCTGCACCATAAGACAAAGCAGTATTAAACGTCAGTTTGACGGTAAATATGTCTATATCTCACACAAACTTATTAAGGCTTTCAAAATAATCTCAAGTAGAGTAGGCAAAGGATGGGTAAGTGGACGCATAGAGGATAGGTACGGGAGATGTTGAGCATGGGATGTTCTGGGATATGCGGGATTCTAGTTATTTAAATTTTTTATATAAAATCACACCTTAAACCACTACCGTTCCATTACTGCTAACAAAAAAAATCGTTACCCTTTCATTAGCGGACCTGATATTCAATTCCACTACCGTTCCACTGTTATGAAACTAAATATTCTATCACTAGTATTATATAACAATTCATCGCACGAGATTAATCGCGTCCTGTATGAGCTCAACGTTCGTTTCGCAGCGTAGAGCGCAAATATTTTACCGACAATGTACATCATTGATTATTGATATGGGGCGGACTTTTCGGTTATAACAGAACAAATTTTAAGTTGTTAAAGTTCTGTTATGTTTCATTTTAAATCTCAACAATAATTCACTTACTATTAATGAGGCCAAACTTTTATTAAGTTATATTGAATTTCATGGTAAATTATTAAATTTTTTTGACTTTGTTTATGTTTAAATTTGGAAACACAGAGTTTGAATGTAAATGATAAATGAAACCGAAAAAAACTTAAAAGATAAAGAAAACGATTTAAATTAATTGGATAATTCGTTAAAAATGAACCATGATTGTTTTGCACTCCTTTAATTTCTATAGAGGTTGAACATTCATTTTGGATATATAAAAGTTTTTTAAGGGAAAATTGACTAAAATTTAAACGTGAAACTCATTGAAATAAATTATATGTTTTCATTTAATTAAAAATGTTAAATCGAAAACTTATCCGATTTTTACGCCTTTTTTCAAAATATAAACGACCAAATTTTCACCTTTTTTAACAGAAAAGTCCGGTTATCCTAATTATAACTGCAGTATTAAAGTACATGTAAATGATGAAAATTATGCAAAAATTTTCCTCTAAAACTATAAAAACTTCAATATTATAATATTATGTATTGAACAAGATTACTATCAAGTTTTAATTATCTTTTAAATTTCAACCTTCATTCTTAAGTCTATTTAATTGTTAGCAATAGTTTAATAACAACTATGATGTCTATGTTTGAGTATTTAGTGAATATTATAATAAATTAAGTTAAATTTTGTTACTATGCTTTGAAATTTTAATATTAATTTTATCAATGATTTTTGTTTTAAGTCTAATTATTTTCATTAGTTTTATTGTTTGGTATTACATAAAAGTGGGCAGAAATGCTTATTATTTGCGCAACTTTCCAGGAATACCGACTTATCCTATTATTGGAAATATTAATCTATTTATGAATGGTTTAACTCTTTATGAATGTATAGGTTCGAGTAAGTTTTTGTCGTTCAATAAATTATTTAATATTTACTATAAAAATAGACTTCAACATTTTAGTATTTAGATAATTATTAAAAAACATTAATCATAATATAGATTACTTTAAAGAAATTTTGACGAAATTTTGGCGGACTAGTAGTTCTGAAATGAGTAGTTCGAGCACTTAAAGATGGAGAGCTAAATCATTTCACTATATTTTTAGCTCACTTTGTAAAAGTCGAGCCATCGGATTTGCAATGTCTGTCACTCTGTCTGTGTGTCTGTAGACTTTTTATCTGACAAGTTACTCTTATGTTAATTAAGGGACATTGATCTTTACTCTAATAAAGGGATTTTACCAAATTCTAATGCTAATAAAGGGATTTAACAAATATCTTTTGTTAATAAAAAATTTAAGTCCAAAAAGCAAATACTAGTGTCGTAATTGCGTGAAAATAGATGAAAACAAAGTAAAAATATTATTAACTGTCGTTATCTGTGGTTATCTGTGGTTATCTGTGGTTATCTGTCATTATCTGTCGTTATCTGTAGATCTATGTCGATATATGTCGATATATGTCGATATATGTCTATATCTGTCGATATATGTCTATATCTGTCGATATATGTCGATATATGTCGATATATGTCGATATCTGTCGATATATGTCGATATATGTCGATATCTGTCGATATATGTCGATATCTGTCGATATATGTCGATATATGTCGATATCTGTCGTTATCTGTCGTTATCTATCGTTATCTGTCGTTTTCTGTCGTTATCTGTCGTTATCTGTCGTTATCTGTCGTTATCTGTCGTTATCTGTCGTTATCTGTCGTTATCTGTCGTTATCTGTCGTTATCTGTCCTTCTGTCCTTCTGTCGTTATCTGTCGTTATCTGTCGTTATCTGTCGTTATCTGTCGGTATCTGTCGTTATATGTTGTTATCTGTCTGTATCTGTCGTTATTTGTCACATTCCGTAAAATCAGATGTTATCTATCGATATCTGTTACTACCTATCACTATAAAGATTCAATTCATGTTGACATGATTAATATACATTATGGTTCAATTAATAAAATATAATAACCAAAGTGAGCGCATTACTAATGTTCATTCTTGTTTAACCCTATTTATGCCATTTTTGAACTGTAAAAGCGAATTTTGACAGTATCTTAACAGAATTAAACGCAGTTTAGACCTTATTTTGTGAGTAAAAAGTCTACACTCAGTCACATCGAGTCATTGAAAATCCAATAGCTGACTTTGTTAAAGTGATCTATAAACAGTTTTTAAAAATATCAAAAACAAAAGTAATAGAAAGGCCAATTTAAAATTTGAAAATTAAACAACTAAACATCATAGATAATTATTTATTTATAAGTTTCATATCATAACAAAATATATTCTTAAAACTGTAAACATGAATTTTTATTAGATTTTCCTCATATTTTTAAAACTATGATAATATAATTTGGGTAGTTAGATATCATATCAATTTTTCTATATTAATTTTAAAATTCAATTACTTTTTGAAATCTATTTTGAGAAAGGTGTTTTTGACAATTATTTTAAATAATTTGCATATAATTTTAATTTATATTTTCTAAATTAAAATACATTATAAATTCAATTTTAATATATTTTTTCTATGATTATTAAGAATTTAATGCAAAATTCAGTTTCAATTTCAGTTTCCATTTGATTTAATGGCTTTTTAAATGTATTTATTATACTTTACACCATATTATTATTTGAATTGAAGTTTACGATTAAAAACAATTTTTGTAAATAAAATTTAACAAAAATAGTAGAAACAAGGATACTTAAAATTACTTAACAAATAAAAAATATTTAATTGCTTATCTTATTTGTTTTACCAAAAGTTTTATGGAACTATCTAAGTTGAACTTTTTCTTTTATGCAATGATCTTATAAATTAACCTATATGGCAAATTATCTTTATGAATTAATTTGTCGACTTTTCGTCAACTCGATCACAATCGTAAAATTTTATCAATCTACAAAGATTTTAAAAACTCAATAAAATGTTCATATTCATTAGAGATATTCATTGTTAGAGTAGGTACAGGTATTTCTATGTGTTTCTCTTTCAATGTCTATAGTTGTTATTTGTTATTTAAATTTGTTATTTAAATAAATTCGATCATTTTGAGAACTTCATAAGAAAATGTTTTTTATTGTTTATCACATCTGTATTCAGCCCACTGAATGTACTATATGGCCATTTAAGTGGTTTAACTATTGATTTAGTATACTCATAATAAACATAGTCTTCATTATTGTACTGAAATTTTAAAAAGCAATTTTCCTGGTAAAATATACTTGAGAATCGTGAATTAAAACAATAAATCAGTTCAATTTAAAATAAATTATAAAATTACTTCATAAGACTTAATAGCAAATATTAATGCCTTATCTATCCTAAGTTTTTTATTAAAAAATATACTAGCTTTTAAAACAACGTTAATTTAAAATTTAGTATGTCATTGCATTCTTTTTAATTAAACTAACTAATTATTAACTAACTATTAATTCTATAATTGACAAAATAACTGAATCGAATATAATCTCGAAATAAATGAGAATCGTTTTAACAATTAATTTCATTAACCTTCATTTAAGTATTGGTTCCTTAATAAGAAAATTATTCATTTTTTACATAAGATATGTATTTTAAAAATTAAAATAATATCTGAAAAGTGTAGATAATCTGACCATTTTTTGCTTTTATATTATTCATAAACTTACTATTTTATGCATTTTTAGGAAATTTATCTTGTATTTTAGTCATTTTTGCCATTTTTATGAACATTTATAAAACAGTTTTGCTATTTTATTTCATTGTTGATTGATATATAAACCTTTAGGCCTCTATTTAACAATTTCTGAATATATTTGAATATTTGACTAGATTTATCTCTTCATCTATAAAAGTGTCGATAACAAGGGCCAGACAAACCAAAAAAAACTAGATTAACGCACTAAGATTGAGTTATAATGTAACAAAATATTCAACATTTGTTATGTAGATAATTATTCTATACAACGGTGGACATCCAGACTATTTCATTTTTATGAGATATGCAGATAAATTGCAATTTTTAAGGAAGACAAGGGGAGGATTAATAATATAAAACAAGAATGAACATTAGAAATGCGCTCACTATGACATTAAATCTATTGTTGGCTTACATTATTGATCTAGACAAAAAAACTTATATAGTATTATTTCGAAAATTTTTTTTAAGTGCTTTAAATCATTGTTATAAATAGTACCTCAGTGAGTGTTAAGGTTACTTTAATTCATTCTTAGTTTAGCTATAGACAAGGTAACATCAAAAATGTGTTATAAATACAAATAATCGCGTGTCATATGTTTTAGTATAATTAATAAGATGCATGACACAAAATATAAACATATTAGCCCAGGTATTAACCATTTTTGAATCGAATTTGTGTCGATTTTGATCAAATTATCCCCATTTTTAGTCATTTTTGACAAAATTCAAGCCCTTTTTTGCCCCTATTAAAGCCAGTTTTGACACATTTTGACTCATTTTTGACGCAAATATGTTCATTTTTGCCTGATTTTTGTGATCTAAAAAACGTATGAACACAAAGTTACACACAGACAGACAGACATTGCAAATCCAATTGCTGACTTTTACAAAGTTAGATAAAAAACTTTTGATAGAGAATATAGAGAAAACGGTTTGTTCGTAAGCTAATTGTCAAAACAGAATATTATATGGAATTTGCAAAGGGTCTATACGCTTGCCAAATCTGGTTACAATAAACCCTAGAAATTAGATTTCTAGCTCAAAGATATAACGCTTAATTGGATTTAATTTCAAATCATTTTTGATAACGATAATTCTTTTATCTAGTTTCATTGATTCAGGTTTCAAAGGGGAGAAATACCCAGGGTAGAGCATATAATTGGAATAACAATCAGATGAAAATGTATGAAATAATTCCAAGAGGAGGTGACCACCCCTTTGAGGACCCATATTTTATCCCTGTTTATGAGTTGAGTTTCATGATAAAGGTTTTAAATGGCAATTTTAAATTACTATCACACCTCCTGATTAAGGTGGTTCTCGCCACATAGAAACCGCCTACTATCACACCTCCTGATTAAGGTGGCCCTCGCAGGCCTTACATGCACTTCCCTAAAGGATCTAAATCCTTTGATATGTATTGAGGGGGTTGCCGTTCAGGAAGAACCCATAAAATGCTATTGAAACAGTTTTTCACCCCATTTTAATAGGAGAAAGCCCACCACCACGAAATCCCGCAACTTGGACTGAAATAAACCCCACCCTCTCTTCCAGCTGAAATCAACAATACAGGAGTTAAAGGGGTGCAGGCTCTACGGGAAACGCCTATAAAGTAATTAACAGATACACACACATACTTAGACAGAAATCTTCGAACCATATATATAGTGATAATATATTTTGCTTACAACTTATGAGCTTCTATTTATGAAAGTAATTAACATTTTATTATTTCCCCAAAATTTTTACAAAACCAAAAATATTATTATAAATTTCCTCTTATTACGTAATATTTTGATTTGAGTAAATTAAGCTTTCAACTGTTTTTTAAATAGTTACTATGAGGGTTTTAAATATAATTTTATTTTTGAAGTCATTTTATAAATGAGAAAAAATGAGATGACTTTTGACTATGATTCTACAGAATTCTTAACTTTAATTTACATTTTAACAGCGTTCAGCGATCAGAAAAAAATTATTAAAAATTATAAACTTATTAATAATTGTTAATAGTAGTCAATGATGAATAAATTAAGAAGAAAATAACAACATGAATAAAATAGCAAAACTCAATAATTTATGCGAGTCAATATAATTATCAAAGAAAGTACGTTCATTATTCATATGTATATTTAAAATTTTATTTAAAAATTTATGCATTTTATTAAAACTTTTTAAACAAAATTGAACATTAGTAAATTGCTCACTTTGACTTTAAATTTTTTTTGGCTTATATTATTGATTTCTATTCTTTTATCATGCTCTTATAGAGGCCATAATTCGCGAGTGCATAAGTGTTTTGTATAATTATTTAGACGAGTGACAATATTTTGCACAAATTTCCCGCGAATTTAACCGGTTTTTAACATATTTATGCCAATTTTTACAATTTTTCCCGAGTTTTAGTCATTTATGACCCAAATTAAGCCGTTTTGATACTAATATTGCCATTTTCACCCTAAATTTACCAAATTTTAGCACTGTTTTGACACTTTTAACTTTAATTTTGCAATTTTTATGGGATCAACAAAAAGATCTACAGAACGACAGAGTTACAGACATAATCACGCACAGACATTGCAAATACAATAACTGACTTAGTTAAATTGAGCTAAAAAGCTGCCTGCATTAATAAAAACAAAAACGTCGATACTTATTCTTATATCCACATAGAAAACCGTTTAGTTTTAAAAACACTTTAAATTTTTCAAAGTCATACTATATAGTGTAAAAGGCGCAAAAGTAGGGTGTATTTAAATGAAAAATAATTATCCTTACTTTATTAATATATTCTAATTAAGTTTTACTTTTCAAATAAGCAAACTTTCAAAACTATTGCTTTTAACATAAAATATTTGAGTCATTGACTTTTGTCAGTCCCAAAATTATTTACATTAATTTTAATGGAAAATAGTTAAAATGAATAATTTTATTATTTACAATTTTTTTTAATAATTTTAAAACTATAACCAAGAGTTTCACAATATCTTGATTAATAAAGAAAATAAGATTTAAAATCATTTTAACCTGAGTTCAATAATTTCAACATTATGAATTTTATTAAAAAAATTTTACAATTAAATATGAAAATAAGTTAAAATTAAAATGCTACAATTTATCAGAATTTTCATTATATTTTCAAAAACTAGGTTTAAAATACGATTCTACAAACTAATTTATCCATTATTATATTTACAAAGTTAAATATTAATACTGTTACGAACTTGTTCTTTTAGTTTAATGTGATTTTAGTTTATAAGATTTTTAATGTATTTTCGATTATTCAAGTAGTTATCACTTAGGTAAATGTCCGAATCTCAAGGCAAACTTATATAAAACATTGATACTAAAAGAGGAAAATGAAAATTTACAGTTAACCGGATATAGTTAAATTAACAAATTTGAATTTGACATTAAAAAGTGAGTTATTACTGAATTATTTAATTTATTTATTTAATTATCATACAAAGTAATATTTAAAACTTGGACTCAAAATTTAACAAGGACTTCATAGAAGGCTCACTTTTTCAGAAATAATCTATTCAAAAATGTTTAAAATTTTATTGATGATTAGAATTAATAAACAAACATTTAAACTAATTAAAGCAATGTTATAGATAATGATGTGTACCATTTTGAGTAGTCTAGAGAAGATATATCGGGTTAAATTATACATCATTTGGTGTTATAATAGAATATGGTTCATCAAATATTCCTTTATAATCATTAATGTGGAATAAATTGAGAATGGGTCGGTTAAATACTTAAGCGCATGACCACAGTAAATTGTTGGAAAAGATAACTCTTCAGCGTTCTTATCTTGTAAAATCGATAAGGGATATATTCCCTCTCCAGGAGCGAATGCGATTGCGTTATTATCTTGTCATAAAGTGTCGTTCAACGTTATGTTTACTAGCTCTGTCACCTCATTCCATTCATTCTAATGTGTTAAGTTGTTGTTCGTTATTGCGCTTCTCAACGTCCATTCGTTTTTCTCGTTTGTTGTTTCGATCCCTTTCTTTTTCCAACTCGCGCCACTCGTCATTCATCCGCTTCTCTTTCTTGTTGTTACGATCCCTTTTTTCTTTTACGCGCCCCACTCGCCATCCATCCGCTTCTCTTTCTTGTTGTTACGATCCCTTTTTTCTTCGACGCGCCCCACTCGTCATCCATCCGTTTCACATTCCGGTAGTCACGGTCCTTTTGTTTCTCCTTTTCACGCCATTCATCATCTCTTTTTTTCCCTCTCCATTTACGCTTTCTTTCCTTCTTTTTATCTTTTTTCGAACCCATTTTGTTAAGTTATATATGATAATCTGTAAACAAATAATATTTATTAAAAGCTCTCTAAAATGGTTTGATGTTTACTCTCTGAAATCTGAATCACTACTGAGCCAGATTTCAGTAAACATTCTCTCAAGTACTAATGCAACAATAAAATATAAGAATATAACAACAATATAAGAATGTATTTAAAACTTTTTCAAAAAATTACAACTATATTGATTACTAACATTAAACAATTAAAATTGAAATTATAATTTTTTTATGTATTGTTGCAAAAAACTACGACTTACCTTATAAATTGTTGTTCACTCTATGGTTCTGAATCATTACTGAGCCAGATTTCAGTAAACACTCTTACAAGTACTATTGCAACAATGAAGCAAAAAAATTATTCATTTAAATAAACAATAAAAATTACTACAATAAACAATTAAAAAAGAGATTAAAATTATTTTAACACATTGTTGAAACACACAGAACCACATTTTAAAAATTTTTCAAAACAATGTTATTTATAATCTAAATTTTTTCATAAATTTTATTTCAATATAATTTTTTCCAAAAATGTATTTTTGCAGTATAAAATTTAAAAAAATTTTTAAAAAAATTAAAAAACAGCCTCCTATAGTACTAAAATCCCATTATTAACATAAATAATTAAAAATTAAAAAAATTAAAAAAAAGTCAACAGAACGACAGGCGCAAATCCAATAGCTCGACTTTTTCAAAGTGAGCTAAAAACTACATAGACAGGTATACCATGAACTTTTTCGAAAAATCTATCATTGCAAGTAGTATCTATTTTTTCAATTTCCTTAAAAATATTCTTAATGTCGGACTTAAATTCATTAGTTTGCTGCTCTAAGTAATGATTAACTTTTTTCGACATTCTATCATCCAAAACTTTGACATTGACTTAATCTGAATTATAAGAAAAATCCAGTAATTTGAAATTCGGCTCATAAGGTAAATTAATGGGATTAATTGGGCATTCATATGATATTCCATTAATAACAATGACATGACCAGCGCAATAAACTTAATTCGACTGTGCGCATAATTTTACTTGTGCCATATTTATTTGACTCGGTTAACAGTTTTCCTTTATCAAAAAGTCACTTTCGAATTTTTTTTTCTCGCACAAATAATTTCCAGAAATTAATTCATTATCCTCGATTAGTTTATTGCCTACTTTAATCGCACTATCATGTTTAGTATCAACTAATAAATATTTCATCCCTATATATTTGTATTGACA
>JAQIXJ010004177.1:0-11259 GCA_034700185.1 Phthiracarus laevigatus | reverse complement strand
AAATGTCATTTTGACTGTGCATATCCAACGTAACGCTTTATTGCTGCATTTCGTCCGTATCTCCAGCCCTGTCCGGACTCTCCATTCCAACTTCCCCCGCATCAGATGACTGTTTGTCCTCAACAGTCGATTCGCTTATTGCTGGAGGCAAATCGATTGCCAGGTTTTGCTCCACCACTACGTCCATACCTGTTATTTCGTGATCGGTATCGTCATCAATGGAGAACTCAGTGTGGTATTTCGCTTCAATATTATGAACATAATATTGTCCACCCTGCATGTGTCTCAACGTGGTAGTTGGTATTTCTTTATGCGCTAGAAATACAGTAATACTGAAATGCACGTTTCGATGTTCTAAATTATAAAAATATTGATCTATGCGGTCATTAATAGCTTCGATTGTATTATCGTTAGCGAAGTCAACGATGGCGTCCAATCCGGTATCATATTTGACGGGTATTCGTCTAATATCGAATACTGATCCCGGCCCGGGCGATGAGTTGCGCATCGCTATCGAATCTCGAGTTCGTCCAGCTCGCGCTTTGGTTGGTCTCGGAGTGACCAATAGTGACTGACGGCGTAATATGTGTCGCGATGCTTTCAAATCTTCTCGTAATTTATTACATTCATTTTCTCGAACTATTATTTCCGCATCTTTCTGTTCGATCTCGTCTCGCAATTCACGAATCGTATTTAAGGCCACTTGTAAATTATTTTCATTTGTTTGGGAGCTCTCTTTCAATATTTCATATGCAGTACGTTTCGGTGACTCTTTTATAATGATACTGCTGGCTCCTTCTTGTGGTCTTTTTGGGATCTTTTCGAATGTTGTTGTCACGTGAGACGGTATTTGTCTCAATTTCTCAATTTCTTGTAATAACAGAGCCTTTTCTTTCTCCCATTCGTGTTGTGCCACAATTAATTGTTGGTGACTATCGATATCTACTTCAGGATTATCTTCAGCGGGTACGCGATCACTAAAAAAGTGTTGCTGAAGTATTCCCATCACTTGTTCGTCATCCACGTGAAACACTTGTCGGTTCTGTAGGTTTTGTGGTGAAAGTGTCGCGTATTCACTTCCTTGTTGTTTACGTACCACAAATGTGAGATAGAAATTTCTCGCTCCCTCGTGAATATATTCTTCCGTTAGTCGATTGTGTGGCATATCAATAATTAGTTTTCCAACTAATACTTTCATGGCTCCAGTGATTTCACCATAAATACGATTTTGGGTCTTAGTTTGCGCCCTTACCAGTGTAAATACACGCGTGACAGTATCTTGTAAGCCACTAACTCGTGCGCAAAGATTCTCAAATAAATTTATTATGCGATCGCGACAATAAATTTGCATTTGCGCCGACATCTCTGGTATATTCTTTTCTAACGTATAGTTAGTGATAGCGCGATCATACTTATCTGGTTTGAATTGACGCAAAGTTATCGTTAATGCGTTCTCCAAACTATTGAGACTGCTCAAATTCGCGGAATCGTATTGCACTCGATGTGCAATCTGTCTCTAACTGTTGTATTGTCATAGTGACCGGATCTATGACTCGTGTTACGGTCTTTGTTGACTGCTTACGTGATCGTTTAACGCCAGATGTTGATGGTTTAACCATCAGATTATCAACGGATTTGGCACGTGGTCTCGTTTCACTACTCGCTCGCTTCTTAGCGGGATTACGTTCTTTCGCCAAATCGGAGAGCGCTATCAATTGGCGTTGGCTATCCTGTTCTGGTGGCACTTCGAGGTCAAGTTTTACGTCTGATTCCTCGTCCGTATTTTCGTATTCGATTTGAGGAATTAGTAATTGTGCTGCTCTCGACTGACGCGTTCCCACAAATTTATATTCGAGCACAACTGGATGCAGAAGATTCCGCATGTGAATCGCTTGCTTACATCGACGGCACTCAGTACCACAAATCAAACATCCTCCTTGCCACTCGTAAAACTCAGCCGATTCCGTTACAATAATCTCAAGCTTTTCTGATGCACATTTAGCGCAAAATACGTGAACGACACAATCCTCTGAGCGATGCCCAACACATTCGATTCCAACGTAAATCTTACCGGAATAGTCGCAGTTGATGTTACAACAACGTTGCGCAAATTGTCGCTTCCATCCATGTCTATTTTGTTTGTCGCATCGTAACCAATCATTCGGTAGTTGGAGACCATTTTCGTGTATGTGTTGTTCACGTTGTTTGATGATTACTCCCGCGTTTATCGAATAAGTGCGGAGCTTTGGGATCGGTGGGCCCCACGCCCAATCATCTATCAGATCTCCTCTGTATAAAACTGGTCGCTGAATCGGTCCAGTTGTAAAAATCACTAAAGCGGTCGCTTTATCCTCCGCTTCTGCCATAGTTTTATTCTGGAGCACTGAAATTTTTAATTTAGTTGCACTTAGTCTTTTACAACTACTGATAGTTTTATTTCGCGCTCCTATTTTATCACTATTATAATTCTTACTATTAGTAGCACTTATGTTAGTTGTTGGCTCAATCACCAATGACTTACTCTTCTGCTGACTACTAGTACAATAACGTATATTTTTCGTTTTCGCGGTTATATACGGCAGTAATATATCGTCTGTTTTCGTACTGCTTCTATTAGTTTTTCTCAATTGGGGCATTTTTGTAATGCCGTCCCCCTTTTTCTACTAATAATGGTTTGAAATATGAGTATTATTTTATTCAGGTGTTAATACTATTGCGTCCCTTTTTTTAAATTTCACTCTAACACTAATGACGTATATAAATAAACACTCATTAGTTGTGAATAATATAGCTTTACGCACTCTCTATTATAACTACTCTCCATCACAGGATGTGTGTTGTTAAGGGGAGCACTTTAACCAATCAGTGAATTATGTTAGCTAT
Organism: Phthiracarus laevigatus; assembly: GCA_034700185.1. Lineage (NCBI taxonomy): Eukaryota > Metazoa > Arthropoda > Arachnida > Sarcoptiformes > Phthiracaridae > Phthiracarus > Phthiracarus laevigatus. The sequence continues at coordinate 8,376 of JAQIXJ010004177.1, read as the reverse complement.
ACTGTGTCCTCTTTAAAACATTATGGACTTTATCCCCAATTTTTCACGTTTTCTTTGTTTATGTTATTTTAGCAATTAATTTAAAATTTGGAATTTCATTACTATTTAGTTTCACTAAATTCAATCAGTAATTTGACTTGTTTTTGTGGTTCGGATGTATATGTTAATAGTTTGGTTGTAATATAATATATTTTTTGCAAAGTTATATTATTCTCATAAAGCAATCGTTTCTTTACTAAGTTTTTCAAAACAACTATTTCTGTTTGTTTATTTTGATGCACACAACTAAATAAACCATTTATTAAATATTCATTCCTAGTATTACAGTCACTATTAATTAATTGCTGGCTATTTTCTGTTTGGTTTAATATTTCAGCGATTACTGTGAACATTCCACGAATTATTAACCCATCAAAAGTTGAACATATTATAGCATTATATTCCAATTTATTGTCAGCCCATGTTATAGGTATGTTAATTGTATTCACGTGATCACAAAATCTTGTTAAAGCCGGACGTGCTCCTATTTGTTTGGTCACTTCTCCGAAAACTTGGTCAATAGTTAATAAATTGGTTTCCGCTATCACTCGTTGTAATATTTGTTGGTCATATACCTCATCCAAGATATATAAGGGGTGGACGATGTCTATATAGTATAGTAACTGACGCTCTCGTAACTTTCTTCCAAACGTGGGAACTATTTGGACGATTAGTTGTTCGGTTGAAATCATATAGAGTTCATTAACCCATAATTCACGTTCCCGCGTAGTAATTATATCGTTGCTCCCATCACATAAATAAAACCATCGCAATATGCGTGTTCTATATTGATTATAAGAATCTGCGAAATCACTTAAATAGTTATATTCTTTTATAATATAATTATCCATCTGTTTATACACTCTCTCCTAACAATTTAATTTAACCTATTAGTGGGAGCGGTATACTGGATTTCGATTCTAACGGAAGGGTTGCGTCTAATATTTAATGGTTTCAATCACACCAATACAAGAGAGCCAACAGAGCCCTGGGGTTACATCCGTAGCCCGGGTAGTGATCGACCACTCAAGTACGGCATTCTCAGTTCCACCAAATACTATCGCAACTAATTTTATCGCTACATTTTTCTGGTTATCTTTACGATACCAGTTACACAACACATTAGTTTTAATGTGTGCCTTCAAGGTCAAGGTTAGTATAATCTTACTAAACCACTTTTTCTCACGTTCATATATACTTTTTAGTTGAACGCTACACTTGTCTCAAATATGGAATGCCAGACTACGGCCGTAAGTCAACACTCCACATATTGAGCCCTGAGATGGTATTCTCATGTATTTTACACTTAACACTCATCTCCTCATTTGCACTTACTATGAAGTACCGCCGGGGATCGATCCCTATTGATGATGTTGAGGTGGTTCCGATATTGGTAGGTGTGTGCAACATTCTCGATGTTGAGTCCTCTATACCATTATCAAACCTAAATTGTCTTCCATCAGACACATTATAAATTAAACATTCTAATCATCATAATAACCTATTATGAAATACTAGTTTATTTAATTTATTCATTCCCACATTGTGATCCTTCCGCCAATTTTCCAGTAAAACGTGAGGTCGAGCATCCTTATTGGAAACCGGACTTCGATGGTATTAAACCACAATCTCAGCAGGTAAGGGATGGCCAACGAATTCCACCCGATCCTTGTGCGCTGCTCACGTAATAGTAGATATTGTCACGTTTTTGTTACCCGTAATACATACCACTAGGTAACGTGGACTTTATTCCTGGATCACAATGGGATCTACTTACTCATGACACTGCTAACCAAACAAATACTATTTAGTAATTAATGGCTAGCATTTCACACTTTTTATGAGCTCGTTTTTATTTATTATTAATATTATTTTAACTTAATCAAATTACATATTAATGTAAATAATCTACGATTATGTATCCTAATTTAATTATTTTTATATCTAATTAAATCTAAGAATACTGCAAGTAAATCAATTTATTTATTAATACATTAGTGGTCTTAATCTAAGTATCGTTTTGGTCGCTGCAAGTTTCCACGAGGGCGAAGCCTGGGATCCGTTTCTGGGCGGACCAGCTCTTCCTCGGAGTCATCATTGCCAGCACTCTCAAATACTGGTTCAAGAGGCTGTTGCGAACCGTGATTTACCTCTTTATATCGCTGATGAAACTTTTTTATGCGATTGACTTGAACGACCATCTGTTTAATCGTTGCACCTCTTTCTGGTATGTTGCCAACCAGATAATCGACATCCGTAATACGTTTTAAGATTAAACGTTTCCGATATCGATTTTTCATTTTTCCACTAGCATTTATTTTTAAGCGTGGATCAGCTACCAATACTAGCTCTCCTGGTTGGAAAACAATATCAATTCGTCCAATATCGGTACGTATTCGATTGATTTCCTGGCTTTTTTCAATATTTCTTTTGATGTCAGCACGCATTTGCTGCTTTTATCAGTCCATGGATTCGTAGTTACATCTATTTCTGTTTGATCTCGAGTATTTAATCGCTGTTCCACGGGTAATCGTGGTTCACTACCATATAATACGAAATATGGCGTTACGCCAGTGGAAGCATGTGGACTGGAGTTGTAGGCAAAGACGATATAGGGTACCCATAAATCCCAATCTTGTGGTTTACCATCTATTAATGTCGTCAACGATTGGCCTAATATTTTATTCCAGGACTCCACCTGACCTTGGGAGCGCGGATGATAAGTAGTAGAACGAACATGTTTAATACCCAATTTTTTATAAAATTCTTCGCTCGGAGCACTAACTAAATTAGTTCCGTTATCGGTTTGGATGCGAACTGGCAACCCATACACTAATATTATCCGTTCAACTAACACTTTTAGTATAGCGCTATCTTCAACTGTTTTCATTGGCTGCGCTACAACGAATTTTGATAGTTGATCGGTTATTACCAACACATACCGATGTCCTCTAGCCGAAGCTTTTACTGGGCCCCACACATCCATTTGTAAATGGCCGAATATTTCTTCAGACACAGGGATGGGATGGTATTTACCATGAGTGGCAAGTGGTGCCGCTTTTCGTAGTTGGCATTGTTCACAGCTCTTTACATACTGTGCAACATCACTGTACATCCTCCGCCAATAGAATCGTAAACGAATTTTCCCATAAACCTTATCAATCCCTAAATGTGCTCCTGTTCCGGTGTCATGACATTGAATTATTACATCCTTTTTCAATGTTTTGGGTATAACTGGTAACCATTTAAATGAATTGTTCCTGAACTGCTTTTTGTGTAACACATTATCTATTATAATAAATTTTCGTGCTTTTCTTTTCTTTGATCGTTCACTGATATCGGACTTTAATATTTCTATTATTTTCTTTAGCTCTTCATCTATCATCTGCTGTTGACTTAAAGTCACACCACTAAAGGCCACAAATTCATCTAAAATTGGATCAGAAATATTTCGCATAGTCCTCACATCAATGGTTTCGTAAGTGACGTCGGCTTCCGTATTTGGTTGTGGATTTCGACTTAACCCGTCCGCATCTTTATGTTTTTCTCCACTATTATATTTCACATCGTAATCGTAAGTTTGCATCATAGCGGCCCATCTAGCAAGTCTTCCATTAGCATTTTTTATTTTCATTAGATGACACAGAGCGTGATGGTCAGTAATGATGGAGAATTGTCTTCCCCACAAATAACATCTTAATTTTTCGACACTCCAAACGATGGCAAGTCCCTCTAAATGTGTCGAACCATAATTTTCTTCCGCTGGTTTTAGGGTTCTGCTCACACAGGATAACAATCGTGGGACTTCTTTACCATCAGAATTTAGTTCATACTGAACCAAATGTCCTGCAATACCCTCGTAGGAAGCATCCGTACGTAGTTCTAGTCTGGCATCTGATTTATAATGTGTTAATACTGGAGGATTTATTACTCTCTCAATTAATTCATTGAACGCATATTGTTGCTCGTAGTCCCAGTGAAATGGTTGCGATTTTCTTAATAATATGGTTAATGGTGATGCTAATCGCGCAAAATTTAGGATGAATCGACGGTAAAACGATACAAATCCCAGGAATTGTTTTACCTGTTTTACATTCTTTGGAACGGGAAACTTTCTTAGGGATGCTGTTCGCTCCGGATCAGGTTTGATTCCTTCTTTTGATATTTGAAATCCCAAAAACGAAATGGTATTATATAGGAATTTACATTTACCAGGATGTAATTGCACACTATATTCTGTCAATCTCTGTAATACTTCCTTTAACCGGTCCATATGTTCATTAAATTTCATTGCATATATGGCAATATCATCTAAGTAGCTAAAACATGTACGCCTATTTATTCCCTTTAATATTTTGGCTATCGCTCGTGAACACGACGCTGGCGCTCCCTTTAGTCCAAAACTACATACATTGAATCGGTATATGCCCTCGTGACAAATAAATGCACTTAAGTTTTTTGATTGCGGTGTTAATCGTATTTGGTTATACATTGATCGGCCATCTAATGTTGTGAACCATTTCTTATTTCCTAGTAAATCTAACCCGTCATCGATTAATGGGAGTGGAAACGGATATATTTTGGTTCTGGCATTTAGTTTCCTATAATCAACGCATAGTCGCCATTTGTTGTCTTCGCCACGTTTTGGTACTAATAATATTGGGGAGCAATACTCTCCATCAGATGGTTCTATCACACCCAAAGCCAGCCATTCTTTAACAATTTCCTCTACATATTTCTTTTGCTCTTCTGGCATTCGATATTGAGTAGACACTATAGGTGGTAAGTCCGGATCGACATCGATATGATGATAGACATCTTTAATAATTCCATAACTTTCTCCATCAAAAGAAAATCTATTCCTATATTCCCATAATAACGACAACACTCTTCCTCGTCGTTCAGGTGTAAGCGAAGGATTTATGTCAAAATATCGCCCGTAATCATTCGGCATTGTAGAGCACTCATGGATTGTTGCTCCATAGTAAGGTTCATTTACCACTGGAACTAAAGCCATAACGAACCAAATGAGTAGAAGTAACATAAATGATCCCATTTTGTTGATCATTTTTCCAGCTAACTGTGCGTACGATTTAAGGTAATTTGCTGTCTTAACTTTTCCAACTCTAATAATGTCATTTTTATTTCTTATAGGTTCTATCGTAGCTATTGATGTACCCTTAAATACTTCAATTGGTTCCAATGTCCGGTTGGCTATCATAATCAAACGTTCATGTTTCGTAATAACTCCCGGAAAAGCTTCAAATTTATTTCCTGTGGTTAACGATGACACTTCATATTCGTGCGCTCCGTTCATCGATGAATTAGTATACTCAACACCAATGGCGCTGCGTGGGGGTATGATTGTATTTTCATTTGCATATATAACTCCATTAGTTGTAATGTTCTGCTTTTCATGTTTCTATTGAACAAAATTTAGCAAATTCTGTATTTATATCTTGACTACGGTCAATAACTCGTATAATAGTAATCTCATCAGTAGATTCTGGTTCTGAGATCACTGAAGACTTAATTATTATTGATTGGTGTGGGTTATTGTCCTTTTCCAGCCTTTTCTTATTATTTTGAGCTAATTGAACCTCTTTTACTAATTGAAAAGGTGTAATCCCATACGTTGGAGGTTTTATCGGTGTCACGATACACACTGGGTATCCCCAATCTGTCGTAGTAGTCTGCTCATTAGCCTGTTTTAATGCCTCATTAATGTCTTCATAAAAACACATTAATTTGATTCCTCCGATGATTACGAGCTTCATACTAACAATGAATTCGTTTCCTAAAAGGAGTCCAGTCCCTTCGCTCTGTAATACAAATACTGGCATAGTTATTGATTTATAACCCATTTGTATTGTCACTAGCGCTTCCTCCACAATACTACACTCAGAATTGTCTGCCATTTTTAGTCGAATTGGGTCAATATCCCGTTTTTGTGAGTTAGTACCCGTTATAATAAATTCAGCAGCGATTGAACGTGAGGCTCCCGTGTCTATCATTGCTCGTATCCAATGTCTACTGACATTGACATTAGTCCAAAATAAATTATTAGCCGGAGCCCTTTCTTTTGGCCATTGATCCACTCCATCATTAATTTTGGCTGTTATATCGATGTGGTTAACACTGTACAGTGTTCTTGCATTTTCTTCCGAACGGTTATGTTTTGTGTTTGGTACCCATACCTCAAGCCCGTTAACGTCCCAATTTTCATCCATATTCGTAAGCATTTTAGCATAAAATGTGGCTTCCCTTTCCATCATATTTCCATTAGTGGCCAAATTCACGATTGTTTTCATCGGGATTGTTTCATTTTGGGGTAAACTTTTTCCTATTGGTTGATAGTTAGCAGTGGCATTATCATAAGCATTACGTCGTTCCATTAGAAGTCTATTTCTATTTTCTTGTATACGTTTTTCATTCTTTTCCCGAAAACAATCTCTCATCATGTGTCCACTTTTCAGACAGTTGAAACAAACCCGATCGCTATTCGAGCGCCACTTTTTAGGATCTGTTCTTCGTGGTGGTATGGACTTATGTTCTTGTGTTGTTTGTCGTTCTTTCTGTCCACTGTGTCTCCTGCTTTCTTTATTATTATTATCATTTGATCTTGTATGTTGTGTAACTCTGCTCTGCCTTTCCTTACGTTGATACGCAAACGTGGCATCAACGTCGTATTTAATTTTTTCTAAATCTTTCATTCGTTGACACATCGCAAGTATAGGAATATAACGCTCTAGCATTCCACGACGAATCAATCGTAGTTTCTGTCGATCATGTAATCGATGGCGCATTTGACCAAATAATGCTCCCATTCTATCCAAATATTCTGCTAATCCTTCGCCGTTTTGTTGATAAGTGCGTCTTAAGGCGTCCATTGTGTACTCATCAGAGTCAACCAGGGCATAGCGATCCGAGAAATGAGTGCAAAAGGGTTGCCACGAACTCGGACACCCGCCTCTTACATTATATTGTGCATCATACCATTCAAGAGCTGGTCCGTCAAAAGACTCTCTAATTTTATTAATTTTTGTATATTCACTCCAGTGATTTCCAGCAGCGACGCGATTGAAGCGTATTATCCACATCCGTGCATCTCGTAGCCGCCCATTAAATCGTGGTGGTTCTGTTTGATGCGCTACTACAGTGGTTACTACTGGTATACCTTCCATATGTCTACCAATGTCTGAATTTGAATCTAGTTTTGAAGACAAATTATCAACAGAGTGTGAGCGCGTCGATCTAACACTCGAGGATACTGATATTTCATTGTCGGTATTAATAAAAATTCCATCCAACATTGGATTCCCACTTTGTGGTATCGTTGTGGCCATATTATGTCGTTGATTCCGTAAGTGTCGTGATTGTTGATTACCATTACGTCGTCTATGTCTATCAACCAATTGTCTATCGTCTTGTTCTCTAATATCTTGATTTAGGTTTCCATTTTCAGATTCTGTTTGAACCATTCTAGCCATACCCGTGACTGTCACACTTCCGTGATCTGATTCGCGCTGGTTTTCGCGTCTGACTCGAACCTGTTCTATAACAGTTCTCAGATCTCTTGGTGGAGCTCTCCTGTTAAGTACTGTTCTTAGATCTCGCTTTGGTCTGCCTCTACCTCTTCGTGTGGTCACAGCTCCCTGTACAGGTTGTTGTCTTACTCTCTCTCCCACTTCGTTAGGATCTATTTCTACTAATGGTGATGGATCCCGACGCCTCATTCCACGCGTTCTTATTGTCCGTGTTGGCATCGAACACATTTTTATGACACTAGTCTGTCACAACGGATTTCGTTTATGACTATCAGAGGATTCCAGGGCTGACGCCTTGTCAATCTTTGCCCGAATCCTGGCAGTAGGCTCGCCAAGTTGTAATCTGGGTTTGGTGACAACCCAAGATTTTACCAAATAAAGTCACTCAATGTTCGAATTACAAAACTTTTAATAAATTTATAAATAGTTGAATAGCACAGTCAATTAAAAATACAATTGTAAATGAGGTAATTATAAGAAGTAAGTAATAAAATCAAAATACAAAACTTTTTTAAAGGAATCTAAAACTTAGATAAAACTAAATATTGAATAATCTTAATAAAAAAAATAATAAAACTGATTGTCAACTGGAATTAGCAAAACACGTCCGCTTTCATTAACAGCTCCCATCGAACTACTTCTTTCTTCTCGTTTCTCGTCATTCTTCGATGCTTATTCTTCGATTATACCAATCATTAGTCTTTCTTCAGTTTTAGTAATAACAGGATTCGTCGATTTAAATCCGGCTAATCCTCCGGATTCCTGTTATTACTAACGGTCACTTGTCGGT